>VKOC01001194.1:0-94138 GCA_009364415.1 Spea multiplicata | reverse complement strand
CATTTGCCCTATACTGGTCAAAATAGATGAAAATACTGGCCATATTGAGTGGTTTCCAAATCAGGACAAGTTAATGAATATATTCTGGATAATTTTTTCCCATTGGTTCAATCTGTGTACAATTTGTATGTATACAAAACTGTAAAAAAATGTGGTTTTTTTTATTCCCCCCCCACTTTTTCCAGTTTATTTCAAACAAAACAATGTACTAACCAGCTTAATATGGTTTCAAATGAAAGCCCTACTTGTGCTGAAAAAAACAATATATGATTTGTGTGGGTGCACCAATTGATAAGAGAGAAATTGCAGTTGATGAAAGACATAGCAAAAACACAAAAACGGCTCCGGTCCTTTAGCGACACCTTAGTATCAAAATCCCGGTCCTGAAGGGGTTAATATTGGGTTTAATCGGTGGGACAACACATTTAAATATGAACAAGTCGCCTCATTCTATGTGCCCTAAGGGGATCACAGAGATGGTTCATTAGAGAAATATTGCTGGTTGAAGTGTTAGATTAGAAAACGGAATTAGATTCTCAAATGTTTTAACTGCAGCCGTGTTACAGAAATTATATATATATAATATATATATATTATATTACACACATGGGAGACTGCTATCTCTGTGTACACTTGTTTCTTTTGTGCCTGGGAGTTAGGATATGTATTTGCATATTGTGTTATCTCATAAATACAGCTCAGCCCTTTCACGCTTGTATTCCTTTTAGTTATCTCTCTAACAACAGAGGCTTTGCAACAACAGTACAAGCTGTCACACACACTATAGTGATGTTTCTCCCAGGTAGACAGTCCATAATTATACCTGGAACAAGGGGCTAGCTCTAAGTTTAAAGGTGCTGTTCCCTCAATTGCCCTGTGACACTAAAGCAGGTACTGATCTGTTGGCGAATATAAAAAGGCAGATCTGTTAAGATACCCAGGGAAAATGATAAAAATTACGATAATAAATGAGATTTTAGAATTATTGATTACAAGCATTAAAGAGGAAGAGGTGTCCTGAGTATCCCTGGGAGATTCCCAGATACCTGGATTCCTGCTCATGGCTCTGCCTTTGAAAATGAATCTTTTTGGAGGCAATCCTACTAGTAGTCCTGTAGGTGACCTCAGTAGAAAGCTCCAGCTCATGCCAGCACCATCTCCTTGTGCCAGTGGAGGACCCCGCAGGTAGTTGAGTAATTTAGTGTTTCAAAGCATCTGTCTAATTCATTGTGTTTTATCCTATCCAACGCAAACCAAGCACGACTGCATAGCAGTTTGCGGAAAAGATCTGCTAGATCCTAAACCCTATATGTGTGGAAATCCAAATAAAATAAAAAAAGGTTTGGTGCAGTGATCCAGAATCTTCAAATCACAGAAGTCCGACCGACCTCCCGCAAAGGACAGGTGATGCCAGGAAGGGTAGTTAAAGAATATGAAACTGCTGACCACATACATATACAGTATATTCACAAATAGCTTGAGCTTACGGGCAGAGCCCTCTTTACGGGATGCATCGGTTGGTCTTTGCGATCAGTTCTAGTTTTGTCAAACCGTTTGAATGTATGGACTGTAAGAAGCGCTCTGGAAATTGTTGGCGCCGTATAAATAAAAGCTAATAATCGTTTGTTTGTTTGTTTGGTTGGTTGTACCAAGCTCCAGCACTGTGCATGGGCCTTGAGCGCTGCGACACACAGGAGCCCACAGAGGAGTAAATGTATGGTATGTTTAGGTGGGGACAGGGAAGGGGGAAACCTCCTCTGCTCGGTGACAGCCCCTGTGCTCCAGCTCAGTTTGACATTTGCACATCAGCTGGGCTCCCCACCCCTGTCCCTCCCTCTGCTGCTGCTTTGAATGAGAAAAAAATAATAATAAGCAGCCCTGTGTGCTGGATGGGCTGGACTCCCTCCAGATCTGTGGGAACAGCTCCGGGGAGCACGGCAACCATTCGCTTCCAGCTCACATCTCAGCGCGGCTGCCGACTTTCCCTCCTGGAAGGACGATTTACCTGTAAGTACCTGGCGCTGCTTCCTGCCCTCAGTCCCGTCTGCGTACGAGCCGTGTGAGCGGTGGGTTCCCGCACACAGGCTGCATGCGGCGCGTTGTAAAGGCGGGTTGACTGGCTTGCAGTCTTCGCCTACCGCATCGCTACCTTGCGTGCCACTGGCATTTAACTCCCCTCATACAGCTGCTAATGCGCGCGCTGGGAGGGTAAACTACGGGCAGAGGGGGGTCGGTTGCTTGGTGGGAGTCCAGTTGGGGTCTCTGCGGAACTTACAGGCAACTCCGCTTTATAAAAGGCTGAAAGTTTGCTTACGCTAGTTAACCCCTTGATTACGAGACGGTTAAATACCCCATGTCCTGATTAGCAATGGTTTGACCTGGTTTACGGGTTTTTGCGATCGTTTTTCAGAGCCCCCCTTAATATGTACCATTAACCCTTTGCAACGTGGCACTTAGTAGTACGCTGCAGCTGCTATACAGGAATGCTCTGTATTGATTTAACCCATTTCCTGCTAGAGGGTCCCACATTTGTAAATGTGGCAGGAAGAGGTTAGTTCCTTCACCAGAGAAAGTCCGTTCTATAACGGTATTTCCCGGAGAGGGTTAAACTTTGCAGGCTCATGTGAGGGCTGCTGTGTTGGGCAGTAGAATAGCGGTCATTGATCCCATTCGGGAATCCTGTTTACTCTACCTATGCATATACTGGGCGTTATGTCTCTGTAATACTATGTATATATATATTATATATATATATATATATATATATATATTAATATATATATATTATGCTCCCTGCCTCTTTAACCCTACAGAGGCAACAGTGAGAGGGCAGAATTAATCCTTAAACTGAAGATTTAAACCCAAAACCACTAAAATAAAATAAACTACTGATTATAAACTATAATACGTACGTATATGTTCTCAGTGCCCTTTCTTAGACTGAAAATATAATTCCCAAGAGCTTGCAATTAAATGTACATCACCGGAGACACATAGATTCTCCATATTTAAGCCCCTTCCCATTTTTTTTAGCACCGAGCTTTAATATTTTGCACCTGTCTATAAGAGATGCCAAAAATATATTTTAATGTATGCTTTAATATACGTTTCATAGCGTATACACCCAATCAAGTAGCTATTGTAAAATTAAAACCAATATATATTAATAAAGACCCAGCTATAGAATGGGCAGATGTAATATTACACATCATTATTTTAGAATAAAAGAGATTCATATAGCCTTTCGCACAGTAAATACAGTGTGTTAGTTTTAATAAAGTATATGTATACACAACCTAACGAGGCATATGATCAGGTACAATATTTACTAAATATTGCAGGACTTATCAAAATATTTACGGAGGGATCAGTGGAACCAGAGCAGTAATCCCACATGTAGCCTTTTGATATTTTGTTCTGAAATCAAGTAATATATACATTTCTTAACAGAGGATTAGAGTACATTTTATAAAAAAATATACAATTTAAAAGAACTAACCAAAACATTATGAAAAATGTCCACATTTAGTGATATTTGTTAACTTCTTATATTGTGACAGTTTGTAAAATATTCTGTAATTTCAACTCACGTTTAAACTGGTAAATGAACAGCCAATAAGAAAAGTCACGTGCATGCGGCCATTTATTACAAATGTCTTAAAAACATCATATGTTAAAATATTAACATATTTGGCATTTATTATTCTGGTATCTTATGTTGAACCTTTAGGAGGCAGATTGTTTTTGAGAAAACCTATACATACTGTAATAACAGAAGGCTGTTTCTGTAGAACACTCAGATTCCTGTTTCATGAGATGTATGATTTTTTTTACTCTATTCTTTAGTGAATTTAGCATATAGATGATGCATGCATGCCAATCATACCTAGAGATTAACAATATTATTTGATTGACTATTTCTTAGTTGGAGGAATTCCATATTTTGACAGGGTTTTTCACCAATTGGCCTGACCAAGATTTTACATGTAGATAAGGATGAATAAGTAATGTGCATGGAGAATGCATGGATACCCTCTATAGGTGGAATATGCATGCAGTATAATTATGCATAATTCCTTTTGCCACAGTTTTAGGTTAAAGGCCTCTGATGTG
The DNA here is from genome assembly GCA_009364415.1 of Spea multiplicata. NCBI lineage: Eukaryota > Metazoa > Chordata > Amphibia > Anura > Pelobatidae > Spea > Spea multiplicata. Next base: position 90,025 of record VKOC01001194.1, on the reverse strand, counting down.
CTGGAGACATGTTCATTTTGGATTGAAACACTATCCTAAAGCACTTATTTTTTAACTCAGAGATGTCAAAGTTTATTTACAATAACGTTGCCCTCCAATCCTTCTCGAAAGACGTGACATTATGTCCTTACAATTTGAAAGCAAAGAAATGCAAAATCCCGATAGTAGTCACTTTGGTGTTATTGCTGTATATCATTAATGATAATTTTATTCTGTGTTGCAGGGCCTGAGCAGTGGGTGATCTGGATTTGCACAGTAGACATCACTTAGATTTGTGCGGGATTTGTGTGGTATCTGTGAATCACTCCTGAGAAACAACAAACAGACATCAGATCAGGTTTTACTGAACATTGGCCAAGGTTCTGCCAGACATGGTAGGTCATCTACATTTGCAAGGGATGGAAGACAGCTTGAAGGAGAAAAATCGGGAAGGCTTGTTAGACAGTCCAGATTCAGGCCTCCCACCGAGTCCCAGTCCTCCTTTCTACTCAATTTCCCCACCTGGCATTGTCGAAACCAGGGGTGAGGGCAGCACTGCACTGATAAACCATCCAGCAGATGCCTTCAGGAAGGAAGGAAACGAGGGTAAAGTGGTACGTATCCAGTCCTATGCTTTCTAACTTTGCCATACCTTGTCACGCTTGCAGAGTTTATCTTGTGTCAACTTGTCTAAACATCAGAAAGCTCAGCAGCTTGTATTGCATGATGTTCACATCCTATTAGTGCATGTTCATTAGCTTGAGGTGGAGAGCAGAACACAGGCTTTCATTGTAGTATAGATTTATAATGCAAATGTTCCAGAAAACGGGTTTGTTCACCGAGGAACCATTGTTGCATTATCTCAAAAGGAACTAAAGTGAAATCCACTCCATTATCCAAATCCACAATCTCTTCATTTATGATAAGAACATGTGATATAATTGAGGTGGAAAACTTCCTCTAATGGCCAACGTTATTTTGTCAATGGTAGATAGTTTAAGGAGTTTGGTGAATGGAGTACCTTTGCTTTTTCTTTTGCATGCGGTATTTTTTCAACATTTATAGAACCTTTCTATCATGTACATTCTATTCAGTTAGGGAAATTCTGTCTTTATTTACAGAGCCCACTGGAATTTTAAACTGTATACAATATACACAACACCTTTTGGCATCCATATTTAAAACCCATAATAGCTTCAAAATATGACAAGCAGGCATGGACTGTGAAGCTAATATAAAATGTGTTGCTGTTCAGCTGTTCTACATTTTAGTGCTTGTTTGATTTTGTGGGGACTGAAGTGGTTCAGCTTACAGGCAGCTTTTGCAGTTGCTTGGAGTAAGGGTAGTGATGTCTAGGTCCTTGCTTTTGCTTCGTGTACTGTAAAATATCATTGCTATCTGTGTGCATTCAAATCAAATTCAACCTTGTGTACACGAAAAAATGACAAAATGCTTTTTGATATTTTGTAAAGAAGAGTACAAGGCACCTGAATGCCTTTGGACGAGATATCTAAGAGATCAGAGCAATCCCTAACCCATAACACCAATACGAGTTTGTTCCTTCTAGCAAGGTCATAAAAATCTAAAACAATTGGCAGGGATGATATGACAAAGAGTTTTTTTTTCATTTCCTACTGTAGTGAAAGAGGTAGCATTTATGTTGTACGTCTCCCACCAAAGTGAATGGAACTGGTATTTTGGGCAGATCATGTTCTCTCTGGGAACCATTCCTGATAATCAGATCTCTTGAGTGCATTGCTGGAAGTTCCACCTTAGATTTCTTTACATATACAATTCCATAATTTCTATCTTTGAGCAAGGTAGTAGTTTATGCACAGAGAAAGAATATGAATCTGAATATGACGGGTTATATTATATCTATATACTAGATGGTTTTCTTGTATACTTTTTTACACAGACCACATCAGTGTGAGTAATTTAAATAGGAATTCAATTTTAGAGAATAAATTATGTACTGTAACGCGTAGATCATTGGCAAGAATGTGTTGACTTTGAAGATTTTAAGATAACAAGTTTGGCATTCATGCTCCAGCAGGAAGATTGCACAGTCTTTGGACTTGTTACTCAAGTGATCTGTTTTGCTAGAATGTTATATATATGTTAATGCTATATAAATTATATAAAATGTGTGGGAGATTTATACATATGGTGACAAACCATCAGCTGAGGGCCTTGAATTTCACTTTTTGGAATCTTAAGCACGGTCTTCTAAGGCAGTAAGTTTAGGAAAACGTATTGTTGTGCCATGATTAAGTCCCTTTGGGATGAAACACTGTACGGTTACTATGAGTTTGTTTACTTCATATATGACGACAATAAAGATGGCACTTTTTACTGCAAAGGTCTGACTTAATAGTCTAGGAACTGTCTTCACCATTCATACCGTTTGACTCCTTTAGAGCTAAACAGTTAATCATCCTAAAATTGAAGGCAGGCCATTCCTTTTTAATTCCATAAAGTACTGCAGATGTTGTTGGTGTCCCACATGAAAAGGAGATAGGTATTTAGTTTGAGGTGCGTGAGAAGTTTTTGTTTAAAGTGTAGAAATACTACTGTACATTAGAGGGAAGAACAAATTACCAGCACAAATCCAAACCTGCAAATATATACGTTAAGCAAACACGAGGTACATAGTACTGTATTTTAGCCAAAGATCACAAGCTCAACTGCCAGGTCAAGGCACCTTGTTGGAGGTGGAAGACCTAACTGAAATATGATGTCACTAAATCAAGACAAAAATGGTTGGGTTTTCAGAATAAATAATTATAAATAACAAATTATTATTTAGTCCCCCGCAGTCAAGGGTAGGTTTTATATGGCTCAGTGGTTCCCAGTTGTCTTGTGTAGGAAAAAATAACAAATATGGTTAATGGTTTTCTTTAATGCTGCGTTTGTGAGTTTAATGCTTGAAGAGACAGAAGCTTCACCAAAACCTTGCCCTTCCTGTTTCTTTTGTTGAAAAAGATGAGCTTATGTTAAATATGTTACAGTGATTGACACACTTTTGTTTTCAAAAAACCCAGACACCTGAAAATATATTCAAATTCCTTTTTATTAAGACTCTGTAAACATGGCAAGCAGAGAACTGGAAGAGGTGTGGGTTTCTCAAGGTTATGTTGGATAGCAAATTGCTTCATTAAACTCTCCCCGTGTCAGTTTCCAGAGAAACAATTCCCATATAAGCAGGGCTGGCAACAGATCAGCTGGTACCACTTGTGTTAACTAAAATGACTGCCCTACTCTACATTTTTAATGTAATAAAAATGTTAATAATGTTGCCCCAGAACTATTGATTTCATAAGTGCTTTTATCTGGGAGTGATAACTCTACCACTCCCCACCTGGTTCCTGCACTTTCATGCTCCTCTTTATATATATATATATAATATATATATATATATATATATATGGCTATTCATGGCCCCATGTAAGGCTACGCCACCTCGGCCTCCCTTCTGGCTGCCATATGGGAAACTTTGAGGTATGCTTATAGGTAACAATAAAACGTTCTTGTTGTTTCCTTTACTGCCCCTTCTGAGAATCACTGGAGGCATCCGGCGTGGAGCTCACTTCCCCGTTTACATTGTGCATCATTGTAACGTCTCTATTGGGTAAAGTCAAAACATTTTGACACCCTTTACACATGCTTAAGGCTTTATATAGAACATCTCGCTGAACCAATATATTGCCATTAACACAATAAAGCAAAATAATGAATTGTTTTTCTTAAGGATTAGTCAAACTATGCAATGTATAATTTTAGAACTCGTTTCCAAAATGGTCAGGCATCACTTCTACTATTTCTCCTTTTAGCTCTAGCAAAATATTTCTTGTTTGGTCTGCTTAGTCTATAAATCTGTGATCCATCTTTAAAGGTAAAGGGTATTAAATAATCTAAAGTGTCTGTAACATAACTCTCTGCTAAAAGGAGGCTGTATATCTTTTCCTTTTGGCTTCATCTCTGGGCTGTCATCAAGAATAATGAAAAAACAGGAAGGAGCAGGAAGGTGAAAATATGAGAAGTATGTGATCATGATGGGAAACCCAGAGATGATATTTAACACTGATAGATTTTTCTCCTACTTCTTGTTAAAGCAGTGTTGCAGTGTTTTGCACGTGGTAGGTAGTTTAATTTTAGAAAGCATTTTGGAGCAGTCGTTCTGTGTTGGAGAAACCTGCGTTTGGTGAAAGCACTGCATCTTTATCAGAATACAGAGATAATTGTAATGTCTGTGTTACGACTTACAAAGTAACATTTATTGCTCATGATATTGCTCAAGGGAAAGTCACATGGAAAGTACGGTAGTTAAAACATGGTTTGGTGTAGAAGAACTAAACTGCCCCACACACAGCCCTGACCTCAACCCCATCGAACACCTTTGGGATTAACTGGAACCGAGATTGCGAGCCATACCTCCTTGTCCAACATCAGTGCCCGACCTCACAAATGCTCTACTGGATGAATGGGCAAACATTTCCACAGAAACTCTCCAAAATCTTGTCGAAAGCCTTCCCAGAAGAGTGGAAGCTAATCTATAGCTGCAAAGGGACCAACTACATATTAACGTCTATGTATTTAGAATGCAATGCCCTAGAAGTCTCTGTTGTTATAATGGCTGAGTGTTCCAATCATTTTGTCCATATAGTATGAATCAATATATACCTTGTGTAGCAAATAAATAATTTAAAAAGAAGATTAAACAGTACATGAATCTAAAGTTAACTAGTTCTATATTGTACAAAATGTACAGCAATAATCTCCTTTGTTGGACCAATGGAAAAATGGCAACTTTTTCTACTACTTACATTATCCAACTGTCCCTGCCAAGCAAAAAAAAACCCTTTTTAAAGCCAAAAGCTGCAGGATATAAAAGAAAATTGCTATATAAATGTAATCCATAGATATTACATACATTTATCTACTTTGACAGACTGAATATATGCATGGAATTCCTCGGATAAAGGATCACCTTTCAATGTCAATCTCTCTTAAAACGAGATAGTTGAAATATGACAGGTGTCTGGGATCCAGACCTCGTGGAGCCGATTCCTTGTTTACAGCCTCAGTGTAAAAATGCAATATGATATATTCCGGTGTCAGGCTTTGCGTTACATATTTTTGTATGAGAGGTACATCTGGTCTTTTTAAGTTTGTTTAACCTAACAAACCTGAAATACTTTGTCGCCATTTAACACGGATCCGAGTAGGAGGGTATTTCACAGGAAGAGATAACTTGCATGATAGCAAAATTATAGCCTGGGAAAGTATTAGTTCATGGCGACAAATATATGATCTAGTGTAACAAATAAAATAAATGGTCAACACAGGATTTAAAATAATGTAAATGATTAGCTCACTTAAGCTATGGATGCTCCTAATGCTTTGGACTTCTATCAGTCTCCTCTATTTTTGCAATGTAAAGATAACATTGAGTATGCTGATTGTCAACCAGCCTGAGAATAATGAATGGGGTGCATTGATTCTCCAGAATGTACAGGAAAACTGTCCTTTCTTTTTCTATAAGATAAGGATTGCCATCACTACAGCATTCAGTAGTCCGCATAAATAAATACTGTGAGTACTTTAGTACTTCTGGAACTGTAATTGTTTTGAGCTGATCCTTAACTATTTGTTATTGCTCAATAGTACGAGCATTAAAACCGCACATTGCCAAAACCCGGATGTGTAAAATACCAGGTGTCATTTAGGACCTGTTTGTATTGGCTATATTACCAGAATAACTGGAATATGTGCATTTTTTGGCCTCAATTCTATTACAGCATAATGTTGTTAATAACAAAGTATAAGTAGAATACTTATGTGTTTATAGCCCTAATATATAATGAGTGTGTATTGATTTTGGCATAACACCAGAAATACATTTCTAGCAAAACATAAAAAGTATGTGCTCTATTAAAATATTTTATGTTACATTTTTTAGTTTTGTAATACTTTAAGACTTGTGTTAGAACTCGTGATGGGGTGGTAAGCATCACTACTATATTGATATCAGCATCAAAGAATTAAAAGGTTTTCAAGTAAGCTCATTCCCCCATAAAAAAAAATATGTAAATATGTCTTTTTTTCTAAAGTCGCCTTTTTATGACTGAAGATGAGTTAGTGCCATTGGTTCTTAACGATGGCAGAGTTGCCAAAGAATTCAGATTCAGAATGTCTCTAGAGTTCAGCCTACTAATATTTTACCCAAGGTTTGTTCTAACTTACTCACATTAACATTCTACAGCTTGTTAATGTTTAGCACATACTGACGGTAAGGAGGGATCTGCCAACCTCTAGTGTTAGTTTAGACCAGGCAAGTCCAAACTTTTTTCGAAGAGTGCCAGATTTGATGAAGTGAACATGTGCGAGGGCCGACCATTTTGCCTGACATTCTTTGAACCATTAAAATTAAATGCAAATTAACTATTTTATGCAAAGTTTATTGAAAACGGCATACTTTTCATTTTGTGACTTGGATGACAAATGTAAACAGGTGTTAAATCTTTTAATATCAAAAAAACAGATCTATATTTGGGCAACTTATCTGGGGGGCCTTATCAGTCCGGAACACAGGCCGCAATTGGCCCTCAGGAGGGACTTTGGACATGCCTGGTTTATACTGTGCTTGTGCAGATTGTCTGGCTAGTACTATGGAAATCTTGGAAACTGAGATATATCCTTGTATGATTTGATAGATCCTGCCTCCAGCTCAACACAAATTGTCCAGATTCCAAATTCTTTTGAATTTGCACTTGTATGGGAATTGGGGACCTGTGTATGAAGGCCACTGTGGAGCCCTCCTTATTGTGGGCCTATTGGAAAAGTCAAAGCAGTACATGCCCAAGGTAGGGTAACCACATGTTCCAGATTGCCCGGTCCCATTCAGCCTCAATTCGGGACAATTCATTGTCCCGGAATGGGAATTCTGAGTGAAGGAGGTCTCCCCAAATCAGGAGAGACTTCTCATCTCTACTGATTTTCTAAGAGTTCAGAAGCCTCTATAAGCTCAGTGTAAGCTGCAGCCAGCACCAGGTATGTGTATGTATGTGACCATGTTTGTCTGGTTGTGTGACTGTGTGTAATGTGTTGTAATAGCGGGGTTAATTCTACTCATGTCTGGTAATAGAGAGGTTAATTATCTGAAACTGCTTATATCTGGTGATAATTGTATGTATATTATAATATAAATATATTATTAAGTCAAAATGGTTTCCAAGGCTTCCTAATAATTACTATAAAACACATTTTGTATGTATGCGATATGTATATACATACATATAATATATGCCTGTATGTGTGTGTAATCTCATCCACTTCGTACTGTGTGCCTGAATGGCAGAAATAAAATGTGGTCACCCTTGCTCAAGGGCAGGCTTGAATATAGCCGTGCTATCTCATAAAATATAGTAGATGCCAAAGTTTACACTGATTGAATTGATGAGCTCTGTGGCTGCAAAATACTTAAGAGAGTTAATGATTACTTTAGGGTTCTACCTGCCATTCACCCAGGTGTACATGCAAAGCAAGGCTGTCACAGCACAATGCACGCACAGTAGATGAGAAAGATTAATTTGATATTAGAGGCATTATTTTCCAATCCAACCTAAGCGTCATTGTTTAAACATCACTCACTTAGACATGTTTGAATAAATGGGCTGTGTAAGGCTGCTACTCGCATAATACTCCAAGGTAAATAAGACCAATTGCACCTCTCTTAGTGGCACTGTTGAAATGTAGTTCTAACCGAATGATGCATTTTATGGGTATTGAACTAAAATGCTTGCTTGTATTTGAACAGCTTGTTCTCTGTTACCAAAGATTTTATTTAACCCATTTGATACAGAACTGGGGTTACTGTGTAACATAAGAAAGTAATGCAGTATAAATTTTGAGTGCCCCCCAAAAAAGTTTTTTAACTTTAATATGAGAAGAAGAAGGTTAATAATAGGTTAATAATGTGTGCAGAACGAGTTCAAGAATGTATCATAATTGGTCTGGGGAAAGAAGAATCAAGAAAGAAAAGTTGTTAAGCCATAATTTTTTGTTTGGTTAAATAAAATATCATGACATTATGTGTGTAGTGCATAATGTGGAACAAACAGCAGGGACATTGCATGTATCACTTTATAAACATGGGTCGTACAGTCATGTCCACCAATGTTTTTGACTTTGTCCCATCCAATGATTTAACAAGGGCATCAATACTAACCCAGTTTATAAATTATTCTATTTCACGATACCAGTGCTTATAAGCTGTCAAAAACCTCCCAGTTTATGTAGTAAAGTGTTCCATTAATGCATTGCTGGATTTCCACTTAACTGTAGCTATAATCTTAAAAGAGTTCTATCACAAATTATAAAGATATATATATAATATATTTTTATTATATTATTATTATTATATTATATTATTTTTTTAATTATAAAGAATATATGAAAAAATATATGTGAAAAAATATTGTTATCTTAGCATTGTTAGCATTAGCAGAAACTTGGATTTATTTAATTCAAATTAGATCTGGATCGTTGTCAATCATATGATCATATGATGTGGCTGTTAAAACACAACATTAAGTTGATTCTTTGTGGCAATGCTAATGAAGTCCTGCTCGTACAGCGAAATCCTTTCCTACCTAGACTTTTATTAGTGAGAGTCAGACCAAATGATTGACTGAAGCATTTTGTTCTTAAAGACAGGCAGTGTGATTAGGAGTCAGAGAGTTTGTTTAGTAGATTTGGCTAAGATAACACAGCAAGAACTCATACCAATGACTAATGCAGCTGTCTATAAACATAGAAAAAGTAATTTTTTCTTATACTAATAAAACGAAAGCACTGGCGTGGGTCTTTAATCCCTTAACGCCCTTGTTGACGTAGAGGTATGTCCCTAAAAGGTGTCCCAAGACGCCCTTTAGGACGTACCTGTATACCCTGATTTTTTGGTAGCAGCAGGCATGTCTCCCAACCTCTTATGCGGACTGATTTTGTGTAAGCACTGGTCGACCATTATAACCTCCTGTCCTAAAGGGGTTAAAGATCTAAATGGAAAGATTACCTTTCTTTCCAGGTGAGGCTATATAGTTCTGTATCTCAAAATGTTTCATATGAGGGTATGAGAGTGATCTACCACTTAAAATCATACAATACTATGTATAGAAACAGCAAAAAATATTCCAAAAATTGAAGCTGCGTGTTTGCTCATTTTCTTTTCTATACCTTAATACTTTGGGTTTATTATATGGCTGAAACACTTGCTGCTGGAAAACATATAATAAACTAACACTAGTGCCCAATGGCCTATGGGGTCTTCAAACTTGGGGTCTTCATCCACTGCCGGGTCACGAGATGTGATGTCACTTCCTGTAGCACATTGGGAGAGCTGTGTGAGGGAGCTGCCGCTAACGGAGTACGGGAAGGGCAGGAACAACTGGAATATGTGCTTTTGTGCTGTAATAATGGTTATATAGCCATAGACATTCTGGTTACACTTGGATTTGATAAAGTGGTGGTAAAGGCACCATGAAATACCGTATAATTTCTGAGGTAATGAGAATATTGTATCCCAGGTGGGTTTTAGACAAAAGTTACCCACCCTCTAATGTAAACACATTAATAAGGACGTGGCTGTACATGACATTACTGTACTGGGTTCTGGGAGAAAGTGTCAACACTAATATATATAATATCTATAGTATATATAGGGGGAAACCTGTTTGATTCCTATGTTACCTAAAAGCAACGTTTTCATGCTGGGAAGATTTTAATGACGTGAGTGCATGGGACTTTCTCTTTATGGGAAATTCAGAGTACCGTATGCCGCTTTTCTCAGCGCATAATGGTCAGAATATCAGATTTCTGCAGGCATTTGCCTTTTAATATAGTTCTTTTAAAGATGTTTACTTTTTGGTCCATTTTATTTTACATGAACACAGTTTAAGAACCGACTGCCAACATGTGAATTATGTCCTTGTTAAAATGAATATGGGTATATTACTTTTGGCTACTGCATAACAGGCCAAGTACACGTATGTTTACAGTAGCGTGATCTGAGATACGGGACCATTTTCTTTGGAAAATATTTAACCACCACGTTTAACCGGCTACTCCTCTATCCTGTGAAATAATAGCTTGGTCTGTTTATGTCCAGGACAATGTCAGTGGTTGTATATAATGCTTGAGTTTATCATATTTGAAATGAAAAATAATAATGCCTGCAAATAGGTTCTCTTTGAAAAGATTTCCCCAAAAGCTTTTTTTTAGGAGTGGCTATTTTGTGTATTTGGAATACAAGGAACCGATTCTGCAATAGGCAAGTGTTAAATAAATGGAATGGGGGGTAGAAAATTAAAAGTGAAAATAGTGGGATGTATGGTTGTTACGTCCGCATAACCTCAATGGACATGATCTGAGAATGAGCCATACTGTCGTCGTCTGATATACCTATGAATTATGAATTGTAGTTCCTTTAACGTTTTGAGGGCCAGGTACTTTTACAACATATGTAATTGATGACATACCTCCCAACTGCACGGATTTAAGTGGGACTATCCCATTTTGGGACACCGTTCAGCCGAGTAACCCCACCGTTTTGCTCTTCCGGGCTGTAGGGATCATGAGCTGGTTCTGGAGATCAAAGGAATTCCACCTGAATTGGCCCAAAATTGATTGCAATTACCGAAAGCTCATTCGTCAATGCCCAGGCGGTCATTATGGATTTTAAAGCCGTAGTAACAATCGTTTCCTTCCTTAGAAGAGGAAGTTCCAACATCCTTTCAAGTTCAGCTGTCATTGTAGGAGCAGTAAGCTAAACATAGAAACACAGAATTTAACAGTAGAAAAGAACCATTCTGCTCATCTAGTATGCCTGTTTTTCCTGCTGTGGAGGGTTAATGTCTGTGAGACAACAGTGCCGTTAGCATATTAGGGAATTTAACAAATAATGTTGGCTTTTTCAAAAGAATAATATTTGAAAAGTCTTATGGGACGACAATGTGTCTTTCTAGCAATGGGTCGAGGATGAAATTGAGATCAGGCAGTAGTCATATATCCATATGTGTGAAGTAGTATTGTATATATTATATATATATATATATATATATATGTACTTCTATTTGACATGACATGAGGACTGTAATAAATCTGTGCTCTTCTTTACTCGATGCATCCCTACTTGTAACTCTTGCCACCCTTTTCACCAAAGAAGGACACAATTTCTCCATTTGGATAGGAACGTCCACAGTGTTTATTGATATTAACTGTTAATCTGTTAAGTGTTGATATATTCTTGGAATTCTTTTAACCTTTACTCAAAACTATAATACCACCACCACACCACACCACCAGCTGCAGAACCCCAACACGGTACCATCCCCCGTGTCACACCAGTGATGGTAACTTCATCAACCTGAACTATGAGCATCCAAGCTCATTTACACAGTGACAGCTTCCACATAACCAGATCCCAAAGGACCCCTCGTCAACAAACTGGCCTTACTTGCAAATCTTGTCTGGATGGGTGAGCTGGACATTGTTGCTTCAGGCAGTATAAACTGAATTGTGCTTTCTTTAACACCAGGCTGCTCTAGACACGTAGTGGTGTTGTTATTGAAACAAACATAACATAATTTATTATTATTCCAGTCTGTGCTATAGTTTTAGGTTCTAGAAAATAATATACACATAATATAATACCAATATTAACCTGAAATCATAAGATGTTATACATTGATACAATTTTTTTACTAGGACAGAAAACTAGGACCAATGCAAGCTTAAAATCTGGGCGAGTGGCAGATCCTTAGCTATTAATTTTCAGTAGCCTGGGTCACTGACTCTATCGCCATATTAAGAGTCCTTTCATCAGCCTTTCAGAAGATATTTTTCAAATGCTACAGCAGAGATGCTTTCCCCCAAAACCAAAAGGGAAAATGGGATTTAAATTCAGTTGCAATCCACATTTATCAACATTTACCCATTCACAGCTATACTTTCAACTGACAAGTTTAGAAAAAAAACTGAAAAATCTTAAAAAGTAACTTCCACACTTTTTTTTGTTTTCTCATGACGAAAAGATTTAGATTTTGTGTATTTCCACCCCGCAGCCCCTTCTTTCCCTCAAAGGAGTTATTAGCCGCATCAACAGATCAACTTCTATTTCACCATCCAAAACAGAGTTTATCAACTTCCTTTTCTAGTTTAGTCCATCATGTTCTGGCTCATCTGTGGCTTCTGGTCTTTTCCTCTTACCAAACATACCAATTAATTTGTCAACTTCCTCATTAGAAGGGGTTACTTCTGAACTGTCCTTTGCGATATTGGATGTGCATTTTGGAGTCGATTTGGCCATCATTTTTGGTCTGGTTTGGGGTAGTTTTGGCGGCAGATGTTTTATCAGCTGTTCCTGATTGTTTTGGCCTCTTTTGTCTGAAAAGGAGGCTTAGTCACTGTCTTACCCTTATAGCAGGTCCTTTAGCAGGCGGCTCGTCATATTGACTGGAGATGTCCTATGACAGGCTTCATAGCAGGGGCACTATTGGCAGAGGGACCCCGCTTGTTTGCATCTGCTGACTTTACCCAGTGACTGAATATATCTAAAAGAGAAGTTGGGCTGAAGTCATTGGCCTTTCACGCCGGCCGCTCTACTGAACTCTTGGTGAACTGGTTGTCCCAGAGTGCAGCACATGGGGTAAGAGATTACCAGGTACAACACGCCGTTTTGAAATATTTCCATCTCAGGCCTTACTACACGCTCCTTCTATTGACATATTAAATCAGTTATAGCTGACAGACCTGGAGCAAAAAAACATCAAATATTAATTTGCGTTTAATGAAGCCTCTCCCCAACACTGTTTTTCTTTTGCAAATTTGATCTTTCAAAGGCGAGAGGCCAAGACTAAGTTAATGTAAAATCCCTTTAGGTGCTTTGCTGATTTCAGGAGAAATCTGAGACCCGGTGTGAGTGATTTAATTCCATTCTGGTTGGAAAGTTGAATTGTAGTGCCAAGGAACTGGCTTTCTTGGCTGTGACTGATGGTTTTCTTGCCCTCCAAAGGGAAAAAATACTGGCTGTCTTCTATGGCGGAAGCCATGCTGCTTTTAGAGTGAAAATAACAATATGCAAATATAGACTGGGGTTTTTACATTCAAGTAGTTTCTTTTGGCTGAAAAGCTGAACACTTCACCACACAAATGTTTGTGTTATACTGAGCAAGGTACATCATGAACTAAAATAATCAAATTTCATGAAATGCATAGCCCCCCCATAAAACATTACATACATAAATATATGGAATTCCTTAAAAAATCTTTATATTGTTAACATTAGTTATACATCTGTTGCTTTTATGAAACATTACATTATTACAGTAAAGTTGAATGAATGCAGTCATTTGATTTAATGATGTCATAATATCCTTTTTATTCATACAAAAAATATGCGTATATAATATATAATGTACATTCTTAAATCATACTAAAATAGGACACAGCTCTGTTACAGTTCTACACAATATATTCAGAATGCTTGCAGGGAGGTATATACCTACTAATATGGTATCATTAAGAGTCATTTAATTGAAATACAAAAAGATAAGTGACATTGAAGATATTTCTGGCTATTAAAATACAATTCTTGAGTTCTGTCTATCAAACGAAAATAATTTTTTGCGGATCACTTGTTCAAATGTTTCTGTACTTTATATCTCACTTTTAGAAACAACGCAAGCAGCTTTTCCTGCGGTTCATGCCAAGGTAGATGTAAAACAATCCATTCATTCATAAAGATGTTTTTCAAGATAGGCTAGAGGCCATATTAGGAACTGGATTCTGGTCTATTCAGAAATGCTAAAACATGTAGGCCTGGTAATTTGTGATCTTTGCAGACGCGGGAAGTGTCAGTGCTTGAGGCATTTTTCCAACCATAAAGAATAAGAAAATGTATAATTAAAATGGAGTTTAACAGTGTTGATGCAATAATACAGTTGCAAATTGATCTGATGTAATCTAAAAATGTATACTATGTTAGCATTTTCTATTGGATGGCAATAAGCGTATCTGGGAACTCTCACGGTTTCACCCCCAAACCTCAGGATCTCAGGAGCAGATTGTCAGCGTCATACAGCCTGGATTTGTCTCCTCTCTATTCTACACTGCTGTGATCATATAAAAGACTTCCAATTGATGCTTTTGCTACCAGTATTTTATGGCTGATCCTTGCTTGAATGTAGTGCATCTTTAATTAATGACAACTTATTATTTAAACAAGGCTTCCAGGATTAGAGTCATTTGGTTAATACATCTGGCGAGCCACTACATAGTATCTTGGCCATGAGCTATTAAAGGGTTAATGTTTGAAGAGTCACAGGGCCAGCTTATTTGAAAAGTTCCCAGGTATGGTAAATCTGTCCCTTTGGACTTTACATTAATAACTGATAATTAGTAATAACAAAATATTTTTTTATTGTAATTTTTGTTTTGACTAACAGTATATACACTGTAATCCAGGAGTCTGTATATTTGTATAATTTATTTTAAAGCTACAGGTATACATTGTAACCGAATATATATATATATTTCTATTATATTCAAGATAGCCAATTGTTTTCCTTTGTTTGTTCTTGTTTTCTTTTTCAGTCAACATGTACTTTAACAATGACATTTATCTCTCCTCCTTTGCATTCCCCTCCACATTATTTTCATAATTCTTCTCATAATTCATTTGCGACCACCTTAGACTACTGTGATTAGTAACTGACCTGTACACTGCCCTGAATGTCTGGCTTTGGACTTTATAAAGAGAGGCAGATACTCTGAGAGCTCATGCCATGAACTAAATGTTAGTTCAATGAAAAAAGGCATTCACCGCAGTTCCATTTTTTTGTATCATTATTTTGGTTGCTAAATGAACCTTTAGGGCTAGGAACGGAAAAGTACTGAGAAACAGTATGAGTCCTGGCAGTAATCGGACACATAACCTGAATGCATTTTTTATTCATTAGTGGTCAAGCATTGGACTTTAGACCCTTATATCATAAAAGCTTGCAAACCTGTCTACGTCGTGTGTTAACCAAAGGACAGGGTGTCCCCATGTTTGGCTTATTCTCAAACAGATCTGAAGGGCCAGCATGACCCTTGCAGCTGGAGAAATTCTCAGGTGCCCTAGCTACATCGGGCTCTGGCATGTCCCACAGAAAGGTTTTGTCCTAGCGCGTGAGCAGCACAATACATTGAAACATGAGTCCCTGGCAAGTCCTTACAGTCTTTGTATGGTAGTCTGGGCTCCATGTGTACTAACAGCGATCATTGATCTTCAGTCCCTTCCCCCACAATATGGGTCCATGGGGAGGTGATAGCAGATTGAGGAAGGGGGGCGAATGAAGATCTTGCCCTTCATCAGGCCTAGGGCCACACAGTATCTTAATGCATTACTAGAAAATGCTTTATGTGTTTTTTTGCTATCCCAGAAGCTTCCTATGCCTCTGTTTTAATTAACATGAATTCCAAAAGGCTGATGTTTCTTTCACCTTAAGAAACTAAATTCTGTATTGCATGTTGGATTTTCAGCAATGTAACAAACATGGTAGGATACCATCATTATGTGACTAGTGGAGCATAGTTAATATAAATTATCATAGCATGTTTCTTTATTTTTTTTAAATACAGTTGTGTAGAATTGATATATTCTAACACAGGCACCAATTTGGTTGTATGGTGTATTTTGTTGCATCTTATGGTGTGCTGGTCTGTGACAGATGTATTTTAAAAATGCAGGTACATTTGGACACCTCTGTCATAGGTCTCTTAAAATTACAGTGTAATATGCAGTGAAAATGTTTTCAGTGGGTCTAGTTTATTTACATATGGCCCCAAAATCCCTGCCATATGGGTGCCATTCTGTGTAAACTCAAACCACAAAAAACTGTATGCGGCATGAAAATAATTGATGGCAATTTCCCTCTAATCCCCCTCTTCTGGTTGGTAAATTACTTTAATATGTTGTACTTCGAGGCATGAAAGGGTTCTCAAAAAAGTGATAACCCTTACTATGAATAGGCAAATCACAGTTAAAGCCCCAAAAGCGCTTTTCATACGAGCAATATTCAACTTGTGGTGTGAGTTTTCCATTAACCTGTGACTTCCAAGATTAAGGCAAGGCAACACTTGATTTTGCTTGTCTTAAATAGAGTTTGATTCTGCAGGTTATGACATCCAACCAACAATTCCCTGAAAGAAACATCAGGATGCTGGCACAGGGAGATCTAGCACAGGGGTACAAATGGTTGAGCCATGATTGAGCACAAAGAGTTCAAGAACATGGATCATGTAGTTATTACAGTGCCATTAAGAGAAGATGCAATTGCTTGCCTTGAGTCCTTAAAAATGTATTGGACGTTACATTTAAGTTGTTAGTATTAGTTGTGTATTTGTATGTATTCAGAATGAATGAAAACAAAGCTAGCAGGAGTACTCACTCCCTTCTGAATACATGCTCGGCTGAGTGTATGCAGGATGGAGCATTGAAGAAGGGGCAGAACCCCCAAAGCGTTTGCGCATCTGTGTAATGACATCAATAAATGTGGTGTTGTAGTGAAACCTTGGTAAACAGAGTGCTCAGCTTTGACTTCTTTTTTGTTTATATATTAAACAAGTTTATTTTGTTTACTGAAATGTAAAATGTGATATTAGGTAAGCAGGCGATGCAGTGTTGTATAGCTAGAAGCGTTAGTAGCAAAACAAGTGAGAGGGTTCTGCCACTTTACAGATCTCTGGTTAAACATCACATAGAGTATTGTGTACAGTTCTGGAGAAGAATATTGAGTGAGTGTTCACAGCAGGGCTACGAAATCCTCAATCTAACATTAGACCAAGGACTGATTAAGGCCTTTAAATCAGGAAAAGTAAGCAGACTAGATGGTTCTTATCTGCAGTCAGGGGCGTAACTAGAAGCCTCAGGGCCCCGGTGCGAGAATCTGTGAAGGGCCCAGGTGCGAGAATCTGTTAAGGGCCCACCCCACCGATGAATTCTTTAGGCCACCCCCCAATAAAAACATTTTTTTCTTACACTATCTACACCGTCTCCCTCTACTCACACATCAACCATCCCCTTCATCCAGCACGTCACTCTCTCTCACACTACCTCTCCCCCTTCTCATATATCTACAGATCCCCCTCCCTCTTCTCACACCCTATCTACCTCTCCCCCTTCTCACACCAGCTAACCACCTTCTCAACAACTATCTACGCCTGCTTCACACTATCTACCCCCCTCACCCCTTCTTGCAACAACTAATTGATAGTTAGGGGGGTGCGGGATTAACTTTTAGGGCTAGTTATGGTAATGGGGTGTTCAGGGTTAATTTTAGGGGCAGCTATGGTTAATGTGTGTTTAGGGTAATTGGGGCAGTTGTTTTGATCGGGCGTGTTTAGGGTTAATTTGGGGCAGTTGTGGTTGATGGGTTTTCAGGTTAATTAGGGGCAGTTGTGGGTTAATGGGTCTTTAGGTTAATTTAATGCTGGGGACTGAGGGTTAATGTATGAGTGCACTATGGCATATCTGGGGGGTATAAGGCATATCTGGAGAGGAGGGAGTGGCATATCAGGGGTATAAGGAATATAGGGGATATAAGGCATATATGGGGAGGGCATATTTCTGGGAGGCAATGTGGTGTATCAGGGGGCACAGTGGCATATCTGGGGAAGACAGAGTGGCATATCTGGGGCTATAAGGCATATTTTAGGAGGCATATCTGGGGGTATGTGACATCTGGGAGGCAGTGTGGGAAGCCTGCGCGCAAATGTGCATAACGGGGGGGGGGGCAGATTGGAACAAAAAACAAGAAATGCATTTTATCAAAAGTTTTTTTATTCTGCTGTTTGTTTTAACATCCTGTTTGTTTATTAAATTATTTTAAATAAATAAAAAATTGACATTCATTTTTTTATCCGATTAATCGAAAAAATAATCGGACAACTAATCGATTATGAAAATAATCGTTAGGTGCAGCACTACTATCTACCCCCTCTCTTCCCTTTCTCACACTATCTACCCCTTTCCCCTCTTCTCACACTATCTACCGCCTCCCTTCTCACACTATCTCCCCCCTTCTCAGGCTTCTCACCCTCTGCCTACCCTTCTCACTATCTACCCTCTCCCTACCCCCTTCTCACTATCTACCTTCCCTCACCCCCTCCCTTTCCAACTATCTACCCTCTCCCTACCCTCCCCTCCCTTTTCACTATCTACCCTCCCTTCACACTATCTACCCTCTCCATACCCCCTTTGTAGGTCACTTACCGTGCAGCCCTGGTGGTAGCGCGAGGCATCTGTCTTGCTGCTCTGCCGTGGTGCGTGCGGCTTCACTGCTGAGCGCCGGTATATGACGTCATGACGACTGCCTGGCACCTTTTGGGCCCCCCTGACTGGCAGAACATCCAGGGCCTGGTCGTGACCCCTGCGACCCTGGATGTTCCGCCACTGTGTGCTGTCAAATTAATCAAGGTTTCTATTAATATATATTAATTATTACCTCTTACTCTTAGAACTCTACGCATGGTTCCCCTCCATCACCCTTACTGGGTTACATCCACACATGTTTTATAATAGTTTACTGTTTTATTTGTAATTATTTTAAAAGGAACATTCAGGTTACATTTCATTATTTAATTAAACACTCTTTCCCCATCCTACATTGCATAATGTTTCTGTTTGAACATTCTGTAGAGCTGCTTAGCTCTGCCCTTCTTTTATTTATTGGTACATTAGTCTGTTTAGCAGGCAAGTGTGCTGTTGTGCCAAAAACGTTACCTGTAAGGTTCAATCTTAGCTGCTAGTCGTGAAAATACCTGTGCACAGAATACCCAAAGGTGAGCAATAATTCCCTCAATGAACCTTGTTTTTAATGAAAACACCACTTATTTAGATCAACAAAAGGCTTCAGTGAAGCATTTTCAATGACTGAAAAAAAAGAAATTTTGCCCTTCTGTACATATTCTGTTTTTAACAACATAAGTACATAGGGACAGGTAATATGCTGCTTACTGCTCTGCCACTGAATAGGTTATACGTGTCTGTGCCAGCTGTGAAAATGGACGTTCAGCATAAACTGATCTTATTTCTTATTTAAGGCATTTTGTAGGATAAGCAATTAAAAAGCAAGAACCCAAAAACTGTTTTCCACTTTTTCTCTTATCTTTGTGGGCATGTAATAAATTAAATAATATGTTCCTCTGCGAGACACGATCCATTTGTCCCTCTCAATACCCCAATGCCACTCCTTTATATGAACCTAGCATCAACAAAGTAAAGAAATGCTCCTGAGGAGTAGACATACCTACAAATAACTTCTGAGAACGTTTCTGGCAAATAGTCAGTGAATCCCAATGAATGGCTGACCAGAATTTTAATAAAATGCACCAACGTGGCAGCAGGAACAGAAAATTCAATACCTTGGGTGCAGGCCAATTCAACTTTGCCCCTTATGGAACCCATTTCTGCTTATCAGATTTTAGCTTGATAATTCCATATTCCTTTGTTCCAAGAATCACATGATTTATTTTACTTGTTTAGCCAGTTTAGCAAAAGAATACAATGGGTGCCCAAATGACATCAGGGCCTTAACAGCAAGCCAGTCATCCAACTGGAGCTGACGTTTAATAAGATTACAGTCTGTATAAAAGGACAGACTGTAAAGAGCTGTTGTTTCATGTAGCTGACACTGCTTTATCACTGTAAGGTACTTGTATTGTATGGGTAGTTGCCAAAGGCCTGATTAACTGCTTAGATCAACCAGACTTTCTTAACCGTGCACCTTTTGCATCCTGCAGATTCCATACCTCCTCCTGAACAGCTGCAATACAGACACACGGCCCAGGATGCATCCGGTTATTTTTGGTGAAAGCATTGAAGTGAATCCAAAGCCAGTCCAAGAAATCAGGTAATTAAGAGATGCAGTTGACATCACTGTGTTAGTTTCTTCTTTCTCCAAGCAGGGGGACCAGTGTTTGGCCAGTCCCATTCCCAACCTTCTAAATGCTGTCTATGGCATAGCCATGCATAGCTACCCTTGCCCCGTCACAAAGAGAGAGAGCTCCTGTTAGCCTAAAGAGGGAAGTTCCCAGGTATGCACAATATACCAGCATTAACAGTCTTTACTGCCTAACATGAAGTACTGGTAGCCCAACACATGTTACATGTTGATCGTTTTCACAGTACACAGCAATACAGAATGCACTAAGGATCCCCTAGAATTTGACTTTAGTTTAGTTTAATACTGAGTGAACCCTCTAGAATAGAATTTCTTAAGTGCTACCATACTGGCCAATATTCCAGTTATGTGTGACCATCAGCCTGTAGCTGACATTGTTGCAGGGTTCTGTGCCCTTCCCCTGCATACCATATTCCAACACTCAGAAGCCACATGTACAGCTGCAAAAACTCACAAATAGTAACTCACATGCTGACCTTTTCTGCAGTAAGAGTGCACAATACAAAGCATTGACTGGTAAATATTGACCAGCGCATGGGTTGTCAAGATGGAATTGCCTGGGAACTGTAGATGCGTTATTATCCAAGACAAGTGTTTATTTTTATGTGCTGCATACAGGTCATCAAGCATCAGGCTAATTTTAAAATTAATATACAAAAACAGAGGAGCACACAACCTAAAAAGCATAAAATACATAAAAATTCAGATTCCCAGGTTGCTGCTAGAATAATAATGCCCAATAAGTACACAAAACAAAGCAAGAATTCAGTACATTCCAAGTAAATACCATTCAAAAAAACACTTACCTAAGGCATAACTATTGGGTATTCTGTCACACTATAGGTGTAGATTTATGTGGAATGGGAGAAAAGACATTGGAGTGATGATAATGTTTCATTCCGATCGTAAACATCTGATGAATATTGTCAGTACCATGGACAGTGATTGGGACATCTAAAGCTTGCAGCTCCAACAGCATTGTCACAATACTGGTTGTTAATGCCACAGCTCACATGCGTATCAGATTACTTCTTGCTGTCAACACAAGTAAATTTGGACCTTGGTGCGTTCAGCCACGCGACTGGATATAACCTTGTGATGTTATCTTAGGGTGATCGTAGTGTAACTTGGATACATACCCAAATTCAGAAACTCATGAGCTCCAAATTATTTTTGCAGATGCAACTCTGAGATTAAGTATGATTCTGAGAAACATTACCGAGACCACGTCTTCTGTGCTCCAATTCCCTCTGTCACCTCCTACAGCGAGACGATCATTTCCACGCCAAACTGCACATGGAGGAATTACAAATCCCAGCTATTTTTTGAGCCTCGCAACAAGCCGCTGAGGTTCCAAAGCACGACCATCATCTTTCCGAAACATGCCAAGAACATTTACAGAACAACACTCAACTACAACTGTGGTGGAACCAAGAAATGGTTTGCATCCAGCGTGCAGCTGGAGCTGTGCGAAGAGACAAGTCCCTGTATCATATACACAGATAATCTTTAATTCCATTCAAATCCTTCAAAATGTACAGTAATGCAATGCACTTGGCCTCATTGACATGGGAACTGCAACTCATAACGTTGCCATATAACTGTGATACTAACCCCCTCAGAACCTTTGTGACTTGGAAAATGAACATAAGTAAATTTGTATTTTAATGGACTGGTATGTTAACAAGATTCTGTTTAATACAATGTTCAGATATTTTTTTTCACATTCTCTTGTGTATGATATTCCAGAAGATTCTACAAGTTCTGCTGTCAGTTACAAAGCCAGGGCCCCACGTTAAAAATAATATCTATTGCAGTAAAAGTAAAAGTAAAAGATGCTGGGACAGTCTTGTCAAACTCTATTAGAGGAACTTTAGATAATGTCAGATGGGAATTGTCAAAAATTGCCTGAAATGTCTGGTTAACTTAATGGGTTAAGAATGTACTGAAATGAAGCAGGTCGGGTGGTCAACTCTCACGTAGAGGGGGAAGTGCGCTGAGGGGCTATAAGGAGAGCTTTCATTCCACTCAGAGAAATCTCTCGTTCTTCCGGTGATGCACATAATTTGTGTAAGTGGTGAGGTTTCTCTCTATGGTGTGAAAGTACTCCACCTTCAATAATCTTAGCATTTCTCTGATATTGAGAGGGATCTGTGCAATAGGTGGTGCTGCTATTCAGAATCTACTGAAAACAGGATACATATTGGAAGGTACAGGAGAACAGAGTCTGGAGGCAATATGTGTGCTGTTAACATAGTAACTGTTGGATATGTCCTGTCCCACCTTCTGCTCATTTAATTGTTTGCAGATGGTTATCACTGTCTCTGTCTTTGATATGGTATCCATTACCCAATTCTAATTTGGTAGTAGTAGGTTTATGCTTTGATGGTTTTTAAGGCTAGCTGTATTAATGTCTGGTTATTTTTAATTACCCAGCACTTACATTTCTCAGTGAAAGAAATGATAATATTCCACTATATAGATGGGACTATTGTAATATCTGTTATTACAGCCACAATAACAGCTAGATTCAATGCTAATTTAGCATATTTGGGGACATTGGGGATTATGGGCCAGTTGGGGAGATCTTGTGATCTTCTCTGCCAGGCCCAGGGAGCTGTAAAATCAATGGATGGTAAGGTAAGTGGGCAGCCCTTGAGAAAAGTATATGTGTCCTGAAAAATAGAACCAATGAATTTGGTCACGCAAATATATCTAATGTTTTTAGGTATAATAGGCCACCACTTGAATTTTACAAGGGTAGTTGAAAATCTTTTTTATAAGCTTTCTTAATTAAATGGGCAATATAATCAAGAATACGGTATGGAGTTACGTTCTCACGGTATTTTAGCTGAAAGTCATATAGACTTTTGCAGACATGGTGATGATGTGTAAGGATTGTGGCTTTGGCAGGGTCCAGTAAGGTGTATGTTCTAAAGATCTAAGCATGTGTGCCGGACTGTGATTGGTGTTCTCCAATGGCTCTGACAGCTGGGTTTCATTTCATTTTTTAAAGTGTTAAAGAAAAGCTTAGGAAAATCTCTCCTTTGGCGACAGAATATGCAATCTGATATTTAATGTGGAAACAAGCTCATTATAATGCAGTTTTATGTACCATGGGGTGAACAGATCCCCTTTTTACAGAGGATGTATATGGAAAACGCACACGCTGCAGAGCTACTTTAAAATAACTGCTCTTCTCTGTGATTCACTATTAAGAAGCCTCCTCTGTTAAAGGCTATCCACCCTAGTCTGCGCAGGGCTTTTATATGTATATCTCCAAAGAGACAATAATAATGCTTCAGAAAAGGTTTGCTGTGAACTTCTCTTGGTATATATATTATATAGTTGACATAAAATGCCACAGTCCTGTTTATTAATCCTCTTGCGTGTTTCATAAAGGCCATTTCAGAAATGATGGTAGCTGGGCGTTCTCCATAAAAGAAGTATAAAAAACTTTTGCTTCTGTAGCGCTATTACAATGAGAAGAGAATACATTGTCAACAATAACAAGGAAAAAAACATGCAGAGTGGCTCTTGTTTCTTAAGAGCCCTAAGCGAAAAGATTTTGGGGGCCCCACCTTAAGTGCAATTGATAATTATACATAAACAAAAGAAATAGACTTACTTTCAACAAGATATACTATAGTGATATTAGAGGACTCTGCCTCCCCACATCATCTGCCATATACCAAAAGGGGGTCAAAGCAATAATAGTCACTATCACACTGGAGTAGATGGCGGGGCTCCAACCACTCTTGCCAGCGCATGTAGAGGAAAAGAAATCCAGACCACAAACGTGAGCAGATCTCATCCGAGCCGGAAAGTCTAGCAGCAGTAGAAATCATTTGGTGCTGCAGCCAGAAATAATTTGCACCATTAAATCTCAAGAGGGGGAAACCAACAAACACTTTACATGTTTCGTGCTGCCGATGGGTGAGAAGGTTCACACTTCTGATCTGGAATTCTTTTCCTACGCTGGGGCTCTAAGCAGCTGCTTAATCTCTTTATAGGATATAGGATAGTGTTACCCCAAACATAAGACACACTGGTACGGAACTTGCAATCTGTTCACAAGTGATGGACAATTTACACGGTAGCTGAACTGTTTTTAAACACTCCTGACGTGCATCGGCTCCCTGTACAACTGATCCTTCTGAACTTCGCCTGGTATACGTGTCAATTAAAACAGAAGTGAAATAGAATAAGAAGCATTATTTGCAAACGACACTGTATCAAGCAGAAAAACTTGTGTCTGGACCAATGCAGCAGTTATATAAAACATTCCGAATGAGCAAAGGCCGTTTGCACATCTCTGAGCAACACTTAGCAGATCCTGGGTTTTTTTGTAACTGAGCAGCATTTAAGGGTTAAGGCTTTTTTCTGTAAAATATACCAGTTTAATTATTATCTACCTTCTTAATACTGCACTTTAAAAGCATGTATGCATCCACCTTTTGAGTGGGAAACTCTTTTAATGTTTAGTAAAGAATAAAGTTCCTTGCTTTTTATATATGTATATATGATGTGGCTGGCAATAGGATGTTTTGGTGTGTCTGTTTTTATTTAGTAAATAGTTAATGCCCCTTATCTATTCTTCTAAGTACAGATATCTTTTGGGTAATAATCACAGACCTTATTCTGTAGCAGGAGAATTTTGTACAGGATGATTTTTAATGCTGAAAATCTCCCCTACAGCCAAATGGCTTGCACCTATACAAATATATATACATTTATATATATTCACTGACTGTATGGTCACCGTTCTATCTTCTAAAAAGCTGTATTACAAAACAAATGTCAGCGTTTCTGTGTCCTTGTCACTACACTTCTTGAAATTATGAATAAACCTACAATGTTTCCAGCTAAACAAAGCTCTTTGTGTAGTTCAATCCAGGGGTAAACTCATATGACTATAATATTGTTCTGTTAAATATGTATTATCAAACACTGGTCTCTTTATTGTACTCGCTATCTAGAAATATGTTGAACTGAGGGTAGTGTTAGGTCTGCTGAAAGCCTATACAGCCTATATGCTCTATGTGACATTGTAATTACTTGCATATGGTCTTGACCGTTAAAGTCACCTCCTTGGGGACTTTAATGGCATACAAGGAACACAGAAAGAATACAATCAGAGTGTAAATGTTTCTAAAAGCCCATTTCACTCTAGACAGCTGGTAGCTATTTATGGAACTGCAAGTAAAAGGCTTCTGGCCATGGCACAAAATCACCGAAACAGGGCCGAAGAGGGGACAGTTGACCCTTACCTTTTTTTTACCTGCCCTCTAATGGTGAGGTTAAAGGGACTACCATACTGCACATTTTTTTCACATCTTAAGAAAACTTAAATGGGCAGTAATGCCCTGATCTTAATTCAGAGATCTGTAAGGCAAACAGCTAAAAAAATGACATTTACTTTTGTAGGGCTAAAGGCAGCTGTAGACATTTTATTGTTCCTCCACTGTCCGATAATGTTTTTAAAGGCTTGGTAAGAAAGGCATGGGTCAAAATTAAGAAGTTAATGGAAGGGTTTGTGTGACGTGTGATGGCTTTGATAAAAATTCCAGCAGTGCTCCAAAGGAACGTTTTTCCGTAATGTACCCGGCTGCAGCCCACTCAATTAGATGCACTTGTTCACTGCCCATATGCCTGCACGCCCGACCTTTGCCACCATTAAACCCAGTGGCACTCTTTGCCACTGTCTGTGCCAAAAAGGTTTAACTGTCTATATCATTGCAGATTTTAATCTATTTATAATAATTTTAATGGAAACTCTATACACACACACACACACGGCACATTACATTCAAAATAATTAAAAAAAAAATACTTAGCTATGTCCCCTTCTGTGGGGTCTCATTGGCAGTTTTAATAAAACAAAAAGAAAAAAAAGAAAATTTTCCACTACATTATATTCCAGTGTCACATTTAACTATAATGCTGACAATCTACTGCAATACAATTTCTGCTATTTACCTCAAGTAGTGTACGTATACCCTTTTGCCAGCTATCTATCTATATATATATATATATATATATATATATAATATATATATGTGGATTTCATGGAAACAAAGCCCCTTGTCCTTGCAGCCAATTAACAATAGATCCATATGGCATTTTTACTGCACCCTACCCTGTACTTACGCTCCAATTTTGCAGCTGATTCAGAAGAATAGTAGCAACCGGCCGCCACAGACATGTAAGAAATACCTATTTTCTACTGACACAAATGGAAATATTAGGTTGGGTTTTATTGGTGTGGTTAACTT
Organism: Spea multiplicata; assembly: GCA_009364415.1. NCBI lineage: Eukaryota > Metazoa > Chordata > Amphibia > Anura > Pelobatidae > Spea > Spea multiplicata. Next base: position 63,768 of record VKOC01001194.1, on the reverse strand, counting down.
GGAAATGAAAAACATCAGTTAAAAATACTATCACTTCTAGGTTTACTGGAAAATTTAGAATTACTTGAGGGTGTCCCAACATTCCTTGGAAGACAGAAGCACTGTTTTCTGGAAATGTTTTTAGGTCCAGTCCTAATGCAAGTGGCCTTTTCAAACCCATCCTGGCCAACAGCAGGATTCATTTTTCAGCAAAATGCAGGACCATCTTCAAATCTAGAGGGCCCCACTTAAACATCATAATGTCTCAGCTCTAGTACACATGCATATAGCTATAGTACACATGAATATAGCTATAGTACACATGCGAATAGCTATAGTAAACATGCTATAGTACACATGCGTATAGCTATAGTAAACATGCTATAGTACACATGCTATGATAACGAACATGAAATATACTTATAGTACAACATGCGAATAGACTTATAGTAAACAATGCTATAGTACACATGCGTAAAGCTTATAGTACACATGATATACGTACTCATGCTATGCACGACATGGTTAGCTTAATATGTGAACACATGGCACTATGGAAGTACACATGACTATAGTAACACATGCTATAGAACACTGCGTATAGCTTAGTACACATGCCTATAAGTACCACATGAATATAGTACACATGAGTATGGCTATAGTACAATGCTATAGTAACAGCGTGTATACAGGTTATTTTGTAGAATAGTGTGACATGTTAGAATACCAAGGTCAGGACATTGACGTATATTTTACATTCTGTAATATACTGCAGGGAGTACGCTCATGTTTCAGTGACAGCCAGAATTATAATTTATTAGTAATAAATAATAATAATATTGAAAGCCAACTCCTTACAGATGATACATTAACTAAAACTTCCCTAAATATCTACTATGATTTTCTTTAAAGGGCTGTTGAATTTAACATGCTTGTAACACGAACAACATTAGGATCATTCCTAGTACTGCTGAACACATTATTGTCACGTGACGCACAGACGAGCTTCGGAACTTTTAAATATGCAATATAATATTTATTATCCATCAATAGTTAATTTACATCAGAAGGCTTACAAAGTAAGTCTTGCCCTTGCCGTTCACACTGGCTCTTTAACTTGTGGATGGAAAGTTGGAGAGAAGCTTGCAATTTACTCCACTAATAAATCCTCTCTGAAAACAGAAATGTTTATCTGAAAGATTGTTCCAAAAAGAGTTTTACTAACCAATGAGAAAACAACTCCTGGATTTTCTGAGGTTTCACAAGACAAGCACAGTACACAGAAATATAATCTTTCCTCTGCCAATGGCCTCCCTCCTCTGCCCAAGCTACACAAAATGTTTTTGGAAGAAATTCTGGTGCAAAGGATGTTTTTGTGAAAGTATATTTATATATATTATTTAGCCCTAATTTATGTACTTAGCACTTTAACGTTTACAGTATAATAAAGGAGAAGTACAACGGCACCCCCAGCCATCCCCCTCTGTGGTCGGCATCCCAAATGAAAAAAAAAGGCACCGCGTGGATACCAAGACATTTTGGACAATACTATGCTTTCGACTTTGTGGAAGGACCTTTTCTACTCCAGCATGACTGTGCACCAGTGCGCAAAGCAAGGTCCATAAAGACCTTTGGTTGTGGGGTGGAAGAACTTGACTTTCCCGCAGAGCCCTGAACTCAAAAAGTATATCGTCATTGGCAATGTCGACGGCGATGATCTGAATTTCGAGGAGAAAGGAGAAAGAGTCAAGGGACACATCTTCCAGTAATTTCTATGTTAGATGTGTTTCTCCTTTCAATCTATAGAAGCAGCAGTATTGCAGCTACGCCACTGGTTTCCCTATATGCACTACCACCACCACCACCACCATGATTACTAATACGCTAATGGAAAAACTAACAAAAAACCATTGCTACCTCACCTTATCTATTGCGCGTAGTAAAGTGTGGGATTATATTGAGAGTGTGGGAGATGGGTGCGCTGAACTCTGCAAATTGTGTCATAAGCAAGTTAGCCGGGGTATGGAGTTAGGACGTCTCACCAATTCTGGTAAGAACCAACACCTGTGTACACACAACCGTGCAGCAGTTATGCTGAGGCGATCTATTCTTCCTTTTTTTTTAATATATTGGGGAAAGCCACAATGGGGCCGCATGTGCCTATTTGCCAGGGCCTGCCTTACTGCTGCTGCTGTGGCTCCTCTATCTCCTTTCTTACTCTGGGTGGTCTATTCTTGTTGTTTTTTTCTAATATTGAGGGAACGTTGGTTCTGTGCAATCTGGATGTGTCTGTCTGGCAGTACCTGCCCTGTGCCCTGCCTCTCCAGCTTAATCTCATTCCTTACTCTTAAAGATCAACTCACCACCCACTTTTCCCTGATTCTTACCCATGCTTATGGTCATATCCATGCCCTGACATGCCCATAGATAATGATGGGAAGGATGCTACAAGGCATCTGTTGAATGCTATAGTTGGGTTCTGTCTCATTTCCCCTAAATGCCTTTTGGATGTAACTAAGGCAAACATGTTCTGGGCTATTTGTACCGCAGGGCTCTCCGGCTGGGTTAAATTCCCAAGGGGAAAACCTGCAACAAGCAAAAAGCCATCTAGATGTCATGCATACAATGCCTTTCACTGCCAATCAGCATAAGGGTTAAAATCAGAAGCGCTTATATTTAAGTGATTACTGTCTCTGCTAAGTGAAAGGGAGCAGCCCAACTTCTACATGTAAAGCCAGACTGACAGCTCTTTCATTCTCAGCAAACAGCCATAAATCTCTGACACACTCAGCAGCTAAATCTGTCAGGCCATTTATTATTCTCCCTCTGCTGCTTACTGACTTGCAAAATGTAAATAGGATCGGTCACATTGGGATTCTGCCACTGGCTAACCCTTCCTGCGCAGAAAGGCCCGCAGCAACCTGAATGGAGGAACTGACTTTTCTCTTTAGAGAGAGAAAAAATCACGCAGAAACTTAGAAGGAAAGTCCCTTTTGTTCTATTTTGTGGGATATGGATGAGCAAACATCAGTCATTCTGTTGTCATCATCTGCAATTCTCATTATACTTGGACACCCAAAAAACATGTATGGAGATTTAAGTAAAGCTTCCCCATGTAACCCATTCAGTGTGTGATACAAAAGAAAAACACCACAAAACATCATTTTAGTAGCATTTTGCTTACACTAGTTCTAGATTACTACTTTTTTTTTTTTTTAGAAAATCAGCATGTATCCCAGATTTTCCAAATGACATCCCACGACAAACTCTGTACCGCCTTGATCTTTTTAGAACTCACCAGCACATGGTTTGAATTTTTTTTCCACCAGTGAGTGTCTTCAGCTTTTTTTTATTTTCCTAGAGTTCCCACAGAGTTCTTAGAATTGGTCATTTTACAGATTCTTACCCAATGGTGATCTAAAAGTACTACTGTATTTGGATATAAAACACTCTTTACTGCGTTTCTCTCCTACCTTGGGCAATTTATCCAATTCCAAAGTGTGGAAAGAATTGTGGTTATGTGATAGTTCTGTGAATATCAAAAAGGGGGCAGACAGAGACCCCTTTTGTTACATTTCTGTTAACAGTTTTGTTGTAAAATGAAGTTTTATGTGGTCAGTAAACATTAATTCAAGATCGAGAGAGTAGTTATAACTTAAATGCTTATCCTGCCCATACTGTTATACTATGGCTGTTGTGATCAAACTCATTGTGCATGTTTTCCCACCCACAATGTACAGTAATGTGCAAAGGTTTTCAGTAAGTGTGAAAAATTAAGAATGCGTTAAAAAGTAGACATGTTAATAGTTTATTTTTTTTATTATTTTACAAAATGAAAAGTAAATAGAAGAATAATCTATGTAAATTAAAATTTGTTGGGAGCGCCATTTGCCAACAACATCAATTTTTCTAGCTATACTTGCACAAAGTCAGGAATTTTGTATGTAGGTTAAGACATAATCATTAGTTGAAACAGAACAGTTGTGTAAGAGAAATACAACTTGGTGAGGAACAGCAAAAAGACAGTTTCATGTCAAAAGTCATACACTTAGGCAACACTGAGCACAGCAACAAGATAGAAGGTAGTTATACTGCATTAGCAAGGTCTTTCCAAGGCAGAAATTTCAAGGCAGACAGGGGTTTCCAGATGTTCTGCCCAAACTCTTTCGAAGCAGCACAAAGAAACAGACAATGTTAAGAACCATGAACACAGTGGTCAGCAAAGGATACTTAGTGCAACAGATGAAAGACGCATAATGCTTACTTCCCTTCACAATGCAAAGATGTCCAGCTCAGCATTGGTGGGACCCTGGTACACCCAGAAAAGCTATACCCCTGACATGGAAACAAGAACTGGGATGTAGAAGAATGGCAGCTGGTGCTCTGGACTCATGAGTCACAATTTAAAATATTTGGCTGTAGCAGAAGGCAGTTTGTTCACTCAGCGGAAAAGCAGTCACCCCAATGCCCAACCATTTGACCCCAAACACACCTTTTACCAGTCTCATAAAAAAACTGCTTAACATTCAATACATCATGTATAATGGTGGCAGAGAACATGCTACTATGAATGACCTTACTAAGGGCAAAAAGGTACAAAAATATTTCATCCCAATGGTCACAATTAGACTTGTGCATTCATATTTGGGCCAATATGAAAATGAACACGAAGGGTACGTTTTCGTTGTTCAGCCCGAATAGCGAACATACGAACATGGCGGTGGCAAAACGTATACAAATATGAAGACACACAACACGAAGAATCTTCGTGTTCCTCTTCATTTACTAATCTCCCTGGGCCCTTCCCCATCTAGTCTACCTTATCTATGCAGCATCACAGGGGTTAACGGGAGCGGGAATCCATAGGTTCTCCATCAGGAGTTAAAAGGCCATACGAGCGACTCTATTGCCCTGCCGGCGATCGATAAAGTCGTTCTTATTGCCCTTTAACTCTTGACGGCAAACCTACGGCATCAGGAGTTAAAGTGCTGTGCAAGCAACTCTATTGGTCGCCTGCAGGGGTCTCCTCTGGCATCAACCAATTGTGTCTCCCCTGGCCAAGTTGCGGCACCAGGATTTTAAAAGTCTATACAATCAACCAATTAACCATCAATCAATGGCAGAGGAGCTCCCTGTCGGCGACCAATAGAGTTGCTCTTACAGACCTTTAACTCTTGGAGCGAGACCAATGTTCTCCCCAGGCCAAGTTCCACCTCAGGAGTTAAAGGGCCATGCAAGCCACTATTTTTCAGATCACTGCAGACAAACAGTTAAACAGAGGCATTGTCGCCAATAAAAATACGCTTTGGTACAAAGCAGAAGTTGGCAAAGTATATAGTTAAAGGAAACTTTTTTCACTTAAACGATTTCTAGCACAAGGGTTGGGCAGGAAATGTCTAAGCTGCAGACATTTCAATTGACATTCTAGCCATGATATGCATTAGACATGTGCACATGGCGCAAAATCACTTTGGACAAAATTTTCGTTTAGTTTTTTCGCCATTATCGGTTTTGGGCAACGAGTTTCGCTTCCCGGCCATTCGGAGGGTTTCCCAAAAGGAGAGGTCCCTGAATCATGACAAATTGTCAGCACTTTTCTATTTCGTTTATGTCAGCTTTGTCAGATCGCCCTCGTTATCGTTCATTCATACAAATGCACAAAATGGGCAATTTTTTGTTAAAAAAATAAAGTATGTATGAAACATGTCTAATATGCATATTTAATACATATAATAACTGATAGTCGTCTTTAAATTGTCACATGGTCCTGATGCTGCAGAATCCCCCATGGCATTCTCCCTGTTGTGTATTCATCACTGGCCAGCTCCAGCCTTGGCTCAAAGAAGATCTGAAAGGGGTCTAGCAAGACCCCCATGCATGTGCCAATCTGTGGCGCAATGCAAGTGGGAATGACACAGAAACCTTAAAAAAAAGAAATGCTCTTTCTTGTTTACAAAGAAATGTTTCCCGTCTGGGTAAAGTAAATGTCCTTACACCGCAGTTTATATTGTGTCTCTTCAGAAAGTTATTACATTTTTAAAAAAACAGTGAAACAAGAATGAAAGAATACATTTTTTCAGTCATGTCTGGAAAGGGATCTCTAAAAGTGACTTCTGCAAACTCACTATTACTCTACAGAAAAACACATGCTTCAGAAGTCAAACAGGGCCATCTAGAGGATGTGTTTAAAATTAATTTCCATAATAACCCACATGAAACTCAATTTATTAAAACAAATATACTGTATCAGTGGTATATCAGTAAGCCCTGGAACCCTCATAGTCGAGTACCTAAAGTGTCACTTCTTCAATGGCGAAAAACATGCATCCAAAAACAGCTACACTACCTGTCCTCAATGTTTTTTTATACATTTTCTTGTAGGTGTGAGTGTATATACCAGAGATCTGAAATCTGAAGGATCCTACATTTTGTCAGCGGACGCAGACTTGAGAAAAAGCACGATTGTTTTCACTGGTAATGCTTGAGGTATTTAAAAAAAAAAAATCAAAAAAAAAATCCACAAATTGGTTTCGATACAGAGACTGCCCTGTAGTAGAAGCCGTTAATGCACTGAAGGAGAAAGTCTACTCGTATCATCCAAATCCCTATGGCAGTTGTACTGAGAACTTTCATCCCCCTTTACATTAGGGCGACACTCGCGTGCGTTAAAGGTGCCTCCGGAAACCTTCCTTTTCATCTCTATTAACGTTATGCAGCTATGTGGCAATAATAGAAGGCTTAATGGTTTTTCTTGTATGGGTTTCAAGTGATGAAGCAAGCACAGGCAATTTCTCACAAAAGACATAGCAATTGCATGTATATCTCCTTTAATAAACTATATTACATATTTATTTATTTGAGGATATAGTAACAGTTAAACAGGGTAATACAATGTTAAAAAGTCCTATTGCAGCATAATAATACTAATGTGTGATTGTGTGTGTGTGTGTGTGTGTGTGTGTGTGTATATATACACACACACATATTATATATATATATATCTATATCTATATATATATATATACACACACATACACACACCACAGGGAACAGGTAGCATATAATGACTTTTTATGTAGTATTCTACATTTGAATTCACTTCTCTATGATGTTTCTATAAAGCTCTTCCGTTTTGCCGACTCCTGTTCAATGTGACAGTCATAAGGCCGCTGTGACCGGTATATCTCCTCCTGCTGTGATGTCCCACATTTTCTGATGCCATGAGGTAGCCATCGGGAGCAATGACCTTAAAACTAGGTTGATCAGCTTCTCTTTTTTGGGCCTTATGTCTGGTGTATTAGACTCTAAATCGGTAATCATTTCATTGCACATACAAACTAGTGAAAGGAACAAGTCATCCATCATATTCGCTTGTGATAGCCAAGTGTACCCTTTACACTTGTGTACCCTTACCCAGTTGCCATTTTTTTACCTGTTCTCCATCTCCTTGGCTTGCAGGAGATGCACTTGTCATTGTCGGCATGAGATTATACTCACCACCAGCTCTTTTTAGAGTTCTAGGGGGCTGAGACCTCTTAAAGTGCATGCGCCAAAAGTGGTGCATAAAAAAAACGTGACCGGGGAAAGGAGCCAGTGCAGCTTTGGAGATCACAAAGTTCTTTAATATGCATTCCTTGTTGCTGCATTGGACAGTAAACTGCCCTTTAAAAATACCAGTTCAGTACAAATACTATCTGCAAAAAGAGAATCCAAGACACGGATTATGTTTTGCTGGAAACAAACTTTTTTTTGCTTTTAATATTAACTGCACCGCAGTGCTTGCACGCTGCTTCCCACAATACTGCGGGAATGTTTTTAAAATAACAAGTGAACAAAAATGTCACCTTGAGTAGAAGAAAGAAAAGCAAACCTTCAGCAAGCAGCATTAAATATGTACAACTCTGTTTTATTTACAGTCCTCTTAATCATACAGTTCTGTTCAGAAACATCTATACATACTATGTGTACAAAAAGACAGAGGGTCTCTTGTACAGTTCAGTTTTACATTTCCCTCCCCTTTACACGGTTAAGAATCCTACATTTTTTCCTATGTTTTTCCCGTTTCAAACAAGTTACAAGATTTATATATAGATATATATCTATATATATAAAACTTGATCACACAATATAAATCTGATGCAGGTTTATGTTACTAGAACAGGGCCTGGGTTTTAAATACACAAATACAACACAAAAATTGGTTACTTTTACAAGAGTTTTACTTCGAATAGCCATTTCTTCTCGCTTTCTTAGCTTTAGTGGATTAAACAATATTTCTGCGTAAAGAAATAAATCATATAGAAGGGCAAGATGAGCAGCGGCTCCAGACACTGCAATCTGGTTTCGAAATGCCGAGCAGACCATTGAATGTTTAGTGGTCTCACGAGGCTTCTAGCTGTGCACCTAGGCCATTGTTACTGGACATCTCTGATCAAGCTCTGGTTACCTCAGTATAGCCCCTGGGTGACTGGCACACCCAGGAATAATATGTCTTACATATATTCTTGATTCCTAAAATACATTTTTCAATAGATTTCATGTATTGGAGTTTCAAGCAGTTCTTGATAAAGACTAGTTGGAGCCCCACATCTTAAGCACAGGCTGTTAAGCCAGAATGACTGAAAGTGAATAAGACTCCCTCTCTATACAGAGATTACCCAACATATGTGGCCTTCTTTTCCTAGCCAGCAAGTACTTATTGCACCTTACACCTTTGAGCCTTGATGCTTTCCGGAGACCATTGCTTAACATGAGAGGAAATGGTGATAATCATGTTAAGCCCCTGCTGAAAAAGGGCAGTAAAAGCAAATACTGGTAGGTAATAGAAGCCCCCTGCCGCCCCAATACTACCTATGACGTGAAAAAACAAGATTACTAAATAGGCAAGAAAATAGGGGGGGTTATACACAAAGGGTGGCAATCACACTACTCCACCTATGCTCAGGCAAGTATCTCCTTCCATCTAGGCTAGGAGAGCTTATGAAAAATTTGAAGCTCTGATATAAGCAAGCAAGGGCAGATCTGACCTTCGATTGTTTCATTTACCGACAACTCCAATATTGGTCCAACTAGGAGGTATTGTTGCCTACAATGAATGGGAAGATCTTACACTTCTGAGAAGCAGCACTGCATGGCACTTGTATACAAGGAATTATACAGTCAACCGATAAGCAACAAATCTGATACAAAAAAATGGCAATTACCTGTGCAAAAAAACTAATCCCAGGACAAAACTTTGTCGAAATCGGAAAGTTTCATGGTGGGTTTTAAAATGTTTAGCACTCCCACCTTGAACTGCTTATTGTTTCTAAGGTAATTCCGTTCTTAAACGTTATAAACTAGGTTTTGACATATACTTTTTTAATAATGAATTGGGAAAACCATTTATGACAGTTTATTTTCAAGCAAGACACGTCCCCGTATCTCACCTCTTGAGCGGATTACAAGCAACAGTACCTGTGAAGAAGTAGGCATATCCTTAACCTTGGCTGGTTTAAAGTCCTTGGTAAAGTGGGTTAGGAATGACTGCATATGGCACGTCCCATGATAAACACAATACTGTTCAGAATAACATTTTGCCAGACAGATGCAACATTTATTATAAATGGATCAAAAAAAGGTTTTTATATTGCCAATGTTTTTCCTTCTGGTATTGAGCAGTAACTAAATAAATGTGTGTTCCCATAAAGAAAATGTTGGACTCCCACTAGCCCAAAGAGTTGTAAGTGTCAGAAGTGAAGCGCCAGTCCTGTTTATTACACAAATATCTTGGCATCTCCCTATCGTAGCTCGATAGCCACAGGTTGTCTTTAGGGCTTGCTCTATTACAAACGGCCTGCATCTCTAGCAGCATTGACATTAACAAGAGACATTAGTTTTATTTGGCAAAATCAGCTGACTTTTAAATGCCATCTAAATACAATAACGTTGGTCTGTCTACAAATGTATTGGCATTTGATGTGTACAATGCAATTCGTTGAGTATTCTAGATGAACCCATTCTAACATTAAAATAAACAGAGTAAAATGCAGTCATCCAGTTGGCAGACAACACTTTTGCTAGGCTTTCAGTGATGTCATTTTTAATATTACAAACAGGATGCTGTTGTAGTGTTATAGGGTAGCAGCACTTTAATGTAGCAAATCTCCTATAAACACTTTATAATGTTCGTTTTTGCAACAAAGTGATTCTTTGTAAACAGAGTGGGTCAAAAACGGCATTTCGAGCCCAGCAATCCCAGTAAAGCAACATGAATTAAAAGCAATTTAAAATGACAAAACATGGCTGTGTTCATAACAAACACGGAGGTGACTGTGTCAGACGTATGATGTCATTATTTCCATTTATCCACAGCTGAATGTTTGCAGATGAAACCGTAATGCATGAAAGCAAGCGAGGGGCAGGCATTGTGGCCTCATAAAAGAGCATAGTGATCTTTTTCATGGTGCTGTATGTGGGTTAAATGTGTTTAGGGGGAAAAACATATTTAAAACACCGGTTACTACTGTCTATGGTACAGCGATACTATAATCTCCCCCTGAGCTGGTCTGACTATGAGAATTGCTGCTCAGTGACAGAAAGGCTCATAGACTAATAGCGGCACCTGCATCAAAATCTTACCATGTGTTTTGTTTTAATGTTAAGCATCCCTTTGGTTGTAGGCACATAATGGATGATATTCTCTTTCTAAGATATTAATTTAATACATTCTGAAACAGATAGGACCCGGATAAATACATATGAATAAATCTTTTCTTTCTTCTACAATTCATCAGCTGCTCTAAAAGGATATCATTTATATCTGCTTTGCAATGGTTTGATAAAATGTCTGTGCTAAAAACATACCCTGTTAAATCCTTAGTGAGATCTCATCCCACACATAATATCCATTAATACAATCATATCAAGTTTCCAAGTTAATATACAGCCGTTTTGGGGCCATATCAGTTCTCTGGGTAATTACATACACATTTCTTAAGACATGGGGTGGGGGGCAATGGTACCCCACAGAGCATAAGGGTATGATTTAAACATCAATGATGTGTACATGGAGACTTCTCTTTACAGCATGTGCTGCAAACTTGGTTACCAGCAGTAAAAAAAAAAAAAAAAAAAAAAAAAGTTGAAATCAGACAATGAAGGGAGTTTTTCCAAGTCCTTAAGGAGTTCCAAAAAAGCATAAACCCCTCCCAGAGGCAATTCTGGAGAAACCTGCATACATTTAAGTGTACATATGCTACGCTATATACAGTGAGTATGCGCCAGCAACCATGGAAAAAACATGCAGCATTTGCGCAAAATGTATTATCTTTATTTCACATGTCACTAATAATCCTTCAGCGGAACATTCCTTAAGTAGAGGCGAGGGCTGAGGGAAACATGTCAAGTGCCATCAGCACTACCGCTGACGCTTTCCGGGAGAGAATCTAGGTCAAGGGACCTTTGGAAGGATCCAAAACCTAATCGGTAACAGTTCTGCGTTAGCCGTGCATGCAGCCGCTCTGCACTGCTAGGTCTGTGTGCAATAAACTGGAATGTGTATATATTTTAAGTGCATATGAACACATGTACATACATATACATTGTACACAGAAGTACGTCATTACGCTTACGAGTCAGCTTTGTTAAGAAACCAATGCAATGTAGCAAAGCACCAGGTGGAAATATCCCCTGAGTATAGAACAGAAAAAAATCCAATCTTGTGTGAAGTCTGGGACCTTCTACTCCTTCCTGAGCAGTCTCAGAAACTGTAAAAACATATCGACACTCAAGTCAAGAGTAAGGAGTCACTTTAAGGCTTTTCATACTATAGGTGTATGTTTGTTTGTGATCCCAGGTCTCCAATTGGCTACTTTTGTTCCAAACGGTCAGAGAGGCGGGATCCTGTAATGACCAGAGTTTGTCACTTGATTGGCTGGCCGCAAAAACAAGGATTCACTCGCTGTCAGAGAGAGTCTCATACTGAGAGCAAAGCAGCGGTTTAGGCTCTTCATCCCGAGCCCTCTGTGGGGTGGCAGAGTTACTCTGTGGAATGGATGAGGAAGGGGGAGCAGCAACGAGACCTGTAGGGAGCCTGATCGTTAGTGGGTTGAATGGAAATGGCGTCGACCCTGAAGAGAAAGAAAAGGGTGAAAATCACTGACAAGGTCATTCATTTGCTCATACGTACCAAACCGAATGAATCAACCAGAACCTCAGACTGTGCCAAAAAGTATCTTTTCTAATATCGAATGGGTTGCACGGACAAAATCAAATCTTTATGAAGCTATGCTGTAGCAGCGCTAGGAATATGCAGTCTCCAATACCGTTCAACAAACATGGGTGCAGGCAGTATGAGCTGCGTTCCCCCAAACCCATCTCCTGCATGCCTAGGATCTGGGGATTCTAAAGGGGGCACTCAGCTCTCATATAGGTGCTTATGATGACAGGATGGTCCCTTTAACCCCTTTATAACGATTGCAGAATTACAGACCCTAAGGGTCGCTATTTTTGTTGCACTGAGAGCAGTGTCCAAAAGCTATAAAAATGATAAGGAAAAATAATAATACTAATTAAAAATAATACATTTTAAACAGGACCACATCCATTAATATCATTTTGTCTGTAGTCACACCATCTGAGCATATACACAAAACGTACTGCGGCAATAATACACTGAAAAATAATAAACGGCACGGTTACCTGTTGAAGATGGCCTCTCTTCCCACACTCGGTTGGTTAGGGGGGTTTTCCGGTTGCAGTCGCCCTCGGAGTGCACTGACGATGCAGAGGGAGGCCTCTCTCCAGAAGGCTGGCCTGGTGCAGGTGACTTGGCTTTCCTACTGTTTGGCCTGGAGATCTTGTGTTTCCCTCCGCCACCTAAAATAAATAGACATCCCTAAAGCAGTGCAAAAGCCCATATCTCAATTTATTACCTTTTCAGCACTACACACAGGGAACATTGCTTTCAATAGACACCGCGTATACGCCAAGCTACTTGATCTCAGAATCATATCCACTTTCAGTGTCAAAATAAGGAACGCACATCAGGAATCCATACTATTTATGGATTTCATGTAAACAGCTGGTGTATTTCCCAAGGCACGAGTACACAGAAGACTGCGCAATATAGAGCTCATATTCTTCATACCTGTACTTAACCAAGACATGGGTGTTGCAAGTCTCTTAGTGGGTTAAAATCCCCAGGTCTTCATTGTCTTATACTACTTGTTACACAAGGTGGTGCCATTATATAACCAGCCTAATTCTGTTATAGCAGATATGGGAGAGGGGGCAGTTATGTTGCCAGATGATGGAGAGGCCTATTATAAGTGTCATCTATATGTAACTTATTAATAAACGTTGTTAGATTATGTATAATTAGCAACGAGTTCCCAAAACCCAGGCACATTGTTATGTAACTCGTGAGACTGTTGCATTTTCAGAAGGACAGCACTAGACGTGTTTTAGAGGAAGCAGGCACAATATAGTTTGCTAGTTATTGGATACAAGCCAGTTGGAAAGATCTAGGCAGGAAAAACAATTGGAATAAAGAGAAAATTAATCAATATTAGAGAAAGGAAGACAGAAGTGTAAAATGAAAGAAGAGAAAACAAAACAAATAAGCAGCAGACCTGGCAAGGATCGCATGTCGTCATTCCGTCCATCAGTAGTTGTTATGGGTATAGCAGAGGACAGGCTTGTGTTGGCATTCAAGGGGTTAAAAGCATTGGTACTGAGTGCTGAGCGGTCTTCCCACTGTTCGTCATATTTACCCATTAGGGCCTTCCTAATAATGGCCTCCAGTCCCATGTTGCTGTTGGCGTTCTCTTGCACAGACTGAGTTCGGCAGCTAATGGGTCCTACGAAATGCGGTAAGACACGGGTGGAAGGGAACAATAGTCAGCACCGGATATGATCATGTGTTTCTTGTTTCCTTCTCTGCATTAACACAGTTCGCTAGCATTATGGGCCACTAAAGTTCAAGCTTTTGGGCTGGATGTGTGCGGGACTCTTTCTGGGACGGTGTACACCGGATAGATTTCACAGATGGACCATAATGACATGGGTTTTTTATGCTACCAACCACTGCTTATAGCCTAATGATTAGCATTTCACCCCAAACTTCTTTTCCAATCACTGATTTCTTTACCAGAATCGTATGTGATTAGCCAATAAAGCATATATTTAAAAAGTAATGGTTTATAATTAGGGTTCCCAACTTTAGCCAGTTATAGAACTGTACTGTGTTAGCCACGGGGTGGGGGTGGGGGGGAGATTAACAAAGTAGGTTAATACCTCTGTACTATTTCAGTGCATAAAAGTACATTTTCTCTGGGTAGTTGTGAGGTTTAGGGTTTTTCACTTCTATACTGTATGTGGAGGTTTGTAAACAAAAGCATACATGTCATAAACGTGTACTGAAAAACATAGGGAAAGCACTACCTGCTCCAGTGATGGCCGGCATATTAAATATCTCTGTTCCGGGCTGCCCAATATCTGCCAAGGCAAAATAAAAATAATGGCTCAAATGTAATTTGCTGAAGCAAAGTCATCTTCAATGAAACGGTTAAAAATGCACATCCACACAACTGTTTTGCCACGGATCGTGGAACAGTTTCTTTTCTTTCTTGAAATGCCACTTATCCGACAGCAGAACAGAACACGACTTGGACTTTGTTGATAAGACAATAGGTTCGACTACTCAAAACCTTCTCAACGCCAGTATAAATACTCATTTGGGAACGTTAACTTCGGCCTTGAATCTGACGGTATGACAAACCTCCCCAAAAGCCAAACTGCTTGTGAATGTGAAAAAAAAAAACAAAACAAGGAAACTCTTACTATACTCTGGCTCATTCCTGTTGGCTGTACTAAGCTTTTTTATGATCTCCTGTTTCTTGGACTTAACCATAGCAGAGTTGCTCTCGGTCAGCTTACTGAAGAACGCTGGGGGCTGTGAGCTGCTCCCTGGGGACTTGGAACCCATTCTGAAGGAGGAAAAAGAAAAACATACAAAACGCCGATGACAAAGCTGATGGATACTGCAGAAATGTTCAAACCTACACATTTCACAAAAATGAAAAGAATGTTATATGAGAATGCTGACAGCTATTGCTACATCAATTTAACTCTTGTATATCGCTGCCCAAAGCATTAGTATTGCCAGCTAAATATATACATTGTTTCCTAAGCTGCTAACGTTTCAAAAGTACTGGAAAAAGCAAAGCTGTAAGAAAAAATATTGAGATTCTCGGTGCAAAAAAAAAAATGGGAAATAGAAATCATGAAGGAACAGAATTTCCAGAAATCTGCTTAGAGAAATAAATTGTGCTTCTATAACACAATAAAAAGCTGCCACGTCATCAAAGCTCAACACATTGCACAGATAAAAAGTACACTTTAGAACATAAAACATGCAAGTTTTTGTTTAATTCTCACTTGCAAGAAAAGGTTAGGTGAAAAGGTAGATTTCATACAAAGAAATGGAAGACAGCGATGACATTGAAGACCACAGTAATGGAGGGATGCAGAGGAAAACAGTACAGGAAAACTTGTGAAGGGTACATGTTCACAGTTTTTTGGAACTAGTATACCATCATCTTATTTATATTAGTAGGCAGTGTTGTAAGGCGCTGACTCGTGACACTAGAAATTATGCCCAATATTTTTTAGGCCCCCCCAAGAATATTTCAATCCCGCGTGCAGGTGACCATATTCTGGAGTGAGTGTGTCTAATCGATATCAAACCATTTCCAATATTATAGCCATTACTAACAAATATATGTTACTAACATGATATATGAAAGTCTAAGACCATGAAGCTAGCAAGTTAAAGAGGGCTGACTTTAAAATGAGCAACATTGCAGTAGATGAGCAATCAGACTGCATGCAAGAAATAATTGAAATCAAAGCTCTATAAACGAAATGTGTTTTTGCGGCTAAATTAAAGGTTGCAGCGTCAAATGCCGGTTAATATATAAAAAAAAAAGGCCGACGTGATTTTCTCCACACAGCCTATGCCATACCCTAGCCTATTGATTAAAAGCCATTCAGCCATATACACTGAATGTGCGGCTCTATGGTTGTTAGCTCAACTTTTTGTGTAGTGTTCTAGATATGGAGTTAGGAGCTGGCCAAGTACAAACATTCTTGCCAAAAAGTTGGAAAAGCATGACTGGTTACTGATGGATAGGTAAGTTGGCATGCTTGGAGAGTGCTTTACCTTGGTTCTGTTTGATCTCCCTCTCTATATAAAGTGGGGTATGTGGTATTCCTAGTATACTCAGGGTCTCCCATGCCCTCTGGTGGAGATATGGGGTCGATACCATCTTCTGATCCACTCAACGTAGAAGCTTTGTTTTGATCAGGAGATCTAAAGATCAATGAAGCTTACATTCATCTACCGGTACACAGGTCTCATTCTGTTTCCTCCTTGCTGTTGTGCTTGCTTATATGTGTGTAGGTTTGAGTTTTGGTAAACAACACGCGGAGCTAGACTCACGTGGCTAAGCATTAAGGCCTCTCGCGGCTAGAAGCAGTTGCACCTGTACAGTGAGCAAGTATTTGCCCCTTCCTGATTTTTTCTATTTTTACATATCTGTCACACCTGAGCAATCTGAGCAAATACGGTAGATTGACCACAAAACATAAATAAAACTGTTTTAATAAACAAGTATCTGCTTGTGCAGAATAGCTCGATGTAGGTGATGAGGGCTGTTGGAGGAGGGGGTGTCCAATTAAATTAATTTTCATATTAGACAAAGAGTAAACACAAAATGTTGTCTTTAACCCCTTCCGGACCGGCGATTGTATACTGCGTCTTCACTTGAAGACCGCAGTATTTTTTTAAATATTTAAATTTCGTGATCGTGATTCGCTGCAAAGCGATCACGTGCACGGAATTGAGGGGGGGTGGCTGCTACTGATCGCTGGGAACACCCAGCGGTCAGTAGCAGCCGCCCCTCGCGATCCCAGCGTTCAAAGCGACGCTGGATTGCGTAAAAGCAGTGACGTACCTGGTACGTCCCGGTCTGCCGGTGACCCGTGACCCGGAAGTACCAGGTACGTCCCGGTCTTTAAAGGGTTAAATTATTATTATTATTATTTCATGTATAGAATGTAAAAGGCTATCCAACACTACATGGCCGTAGGTGAAAAAGTAATTGCCACTA
The DNA here is from genome assembly GCA_009364415.1 of Spea multiplicata. Taxonomy (NCBI): domain Eukaryota; kingdom Metazoa; phylum Chordata; class Amphibia; order Anura; family Pelobatidae; genus Spea; species Spea multiplicata. Next base: position 46,636 of record VKOC01001194.1, on the reverse strand, counting down.
AATCAACCAATTAACCAAATGTAATTGATAATTGGAATACATTTCACTAGACACACCCAGACACATTACCGCCAGCCATATTGAATGTAAACATCAATTACATAAAACCCGTGTTGCAAAGTGAAGTAGGCTAAAAGGTCTAAAAAAGCAGCACATGATGCCACCATCTAAAGAGATTTTAAGAACAGGTGAGAAAAAAGTCATTGACATCTATCAGTCTGGAAGGGTTTCAAAGCAAACCACAGTGAGATTATCTACAAACAGAGAGGATTTGGAACAGTGGTGAACCTTCCCAGGACTGGCTGGCCTACCGGAATTCCTCAAAGACAGCATTGACATCTAGGAGGTCACAAAAGAGCCCTGACTAACATGTAAAGAAGTGCAGGCCTCACTTGTCTAAGTTAAGGTCAGTGGAATCCATCTTTATGACCCCCAAGACTTTTGGGATAATCTTCCGTGGACTGATAAGTCAAAAGTGGAACTTTTTGGAAGACATGGGTCGTGTTACCTTCTGGTTTAACAGTATCACAACATTCCACAAGAACATCATACCAACATTCAAACACGGTGCTGGTAGTGCGATGGCCTGGTGCTGCTTTAGGGCCTGGGTGATTTGTCATAACTGATGGAGCCATGATCTCTGCTCTATAACAGAAAGTCCTATAGAATAGAGTCCAGCTATTAGTTTGTCACACGTTTGGAATAAAAGTGAGCTAATTTATCCTATTGCTGAGCGTCTTTTGAATTTGTTTAAGCCATCAGTTTGTGTCCTAAATCTCAAGCGCAGTTGGGTTATGCAGCAGGACAATGATCCGAAGTACACAAGCAAGTCCACCTCTAAATGACCCAAAAGAAACACAGTTAAGTTTTTGGAGCTGGCTAGTTAAAGTCCTGACTTGACTCTGATTGAGATGCTGAGGCATGACCTTAAAAAGACAGTTCATGTTAGAAAACCCTCCAATGTGGGTAAATTAAAACAATTGGGCCAAGAGTGGCCCAAAATTCATCCACAGCGATGTAAAAAAAACTCACTGCCAGCCATCGCAAATGTTTGAGTGCAGTTGTTGCCTCCAAGGACGGTGCAACCAGATATCAGGTTTAGGGGACAATTACTTTTTCATATGGGTGACATAAGTTATGGTTAACGCTTTGAAATGATCACTTAAAAGCTGTATTTTGAGTTTACTCACATTTTTTTTTTTAATTTAGTGATCTGAACCAAACGTGACAGATAAGCAAAAATAAAAGAAATCTGGAAGGGGCAAATACTTTTTCAGAGAACTGTAGTTGTACATTGAGCATCTGTTCTTTCAACATGATATACTGGAAGCAGCCAATATGCCTATTTTTTTCACTCCCTATAAACCAGCCAAATACAGACAATGGATGGTCCAGCTGTTGGACTACATATGTTATCCACACCTTTTTTCTCCGTTGCTCCCAGGGGAAATTCTCGCAGCCTGACTCTGTTCTTGAAGGACACTGTCGCTGGCATTCTGCCGGAGGTCCAACGCGGGGCAGCCGGCGCCAGAGTAATATACCGATGCAGGGATTTGCGGGTTCAGTTGCTGGGGGTGGTGCCGAGTATAATCCTGAGTAATCACCTCCTGAGGTAACATTTCATGACAGGTGAGACTTTAAGAAAACTGAATTATTATTACATACAACTTTCATATTATATACTGGACAATGTCAAACATTACTGCCACTGTGGCACACAAATTACAGATATGGGAGGGCAGCAAGGAACCTAATTGGCTCTTTAACACACTATGAACTCTATGTCATTAGTACATTATCAAGTCCTGCTATCTATACTGGACAATGACAAATGGACTTTTGGCAAGGATGCTAGTAGTCAGCAGGACATCCAACCTGGTTGCCTTGAGGATATCACCACCATGTAAGAGATGCAAGCGAAAGCCGTTGTCATGTCATAATATCATAGCACTCAAACAAGGAAAACAAACTGGCACTTACATTAATATGCTGAGCCAAGGTGACTACTCTTTGGTTTTTTAGAGAAGACTGCGGTGCATGACATGGCGAGTGCTGGCCATCTGATTTCTGTCGTATATGTCCTTCTGATATATGCTTTATGGATGCTGTAAAGAACCACAATTATTCTTGCAAACTTTTTGTAAGTTACTGAAATGACAGAATCTTTATTCTGGGTATTTTATGGGCAGGCGATATGGTACCAGATGCTACAAAGTGAAATAAAAGTAAAAAAAAGTGAAAATACGTCATAAACTGCCTACGTATAAACTGTATAAATTGTGTAAGCATGTTTCACATAGAGGCTCACTCTAGATACTTATGTACTCCAAAGAAGACATGCTATCTCCTAAATGTACAGATAAAATCCAGCACTGCTATCAAAAATAGGAGAAAGGACATGGATATGCTGTGCTCATGTAGACTCCAGGAGTCATCTCCACTGGACACATCTTTCAAACAGGTACAGATATAAATATATTCTTCCAAGTACTTGTGTAATAATGTGAGAATTAACACGGTATAGCTTGGAGGAGAGGAGGGGGCTGTCATATAAAAGTTTAACTCCTTCCATAAGGTTTTTTTAATATCCTAGGTACTGTACGTTTTATGCCATTTTTACCATATGTTGATTTAATTAAGATTCCCCTTTTCCGTGTTTGAGGTACCCACACAAATTATACTTCTCTTTTTTACTTTAGGGCTTGCAAAAAAATTGAGTGTTATGTTCTAGAGGGCTACAGCCATCCCTTACATAGTACCATTAATGGCTTAATGGGTTTGACATTAGTGAAGATGGAAAACTCTCGAACATTTTATGTATGCCAGTGATGTCAAAATTACACAATACATTGAGCTCAATGACATTTTTTTATTTTATTGTTCATTTTTATTTATATTTAGTAAAAAAAAAAATTTCCTCTTTTACTTTATGGGAAGAGGAATGTTGTTTTTCACTCTCTTCCTCTTCAATCTTTCCTGCACGGATTACACGGTGATCACTGTGATTTGCTGGCACATATCAGCCAGCAGGGAGAGCAATCGGAGGTCACAACAGACCCTGCCGGTGACCTTCCTTTGGGTGTCAGCAGGGACAACTACCTAAAGGGAATGACCAATTGGGCTTGTGTCGTTACACACGAAACGTCTCCAAGTTGTCAATAGACAGCCTGATCTCCCGTGTAGAGGCCGGAAGATCTCCATGCCATTGTGAAAAAACCCATCTTAAACAAAGAACAAGAAGGAAGTGTATTTTCTAGAAGGAGATGTATTAGGCAAAAGGTCATGGTCTAAAGTTAGAAGGTCAGAGGCTTAGATGTAAGGTATGGAAGTATGACTCAACAGTGAGTGAAGTTAAACTTGCATTTGCAATGAAATAAAAGTTTGATCTACACACTTGCCAACAATTTAGGCAGCAACATTACATAGATGAAAGTTCCCCTCTAAGCATCTGAGTTCTAGAAGACTGAAAGCTTGGGGTCACCTTGCTTATGTCGGCTTTCTTGCTCCACACGTGCTCCTTCCGAGTCCTGCACAGAAACTCTGATGCCCTTCTCGTGAGACAGCCCGGGTGTATTCATTGGGCTAACAGCGTCACGTCTGTCAGGGCTGTACCCTGTGGGAAATCCTAATCGGATGCAAAGATGTTTAGATTCTTTTGTCTAACAGTGTCCTTTCCTATTGCCATCAGTGCTATGGAACTGTGCAAAATGTTCTTCTCACTTGATAGCTCAAGTTATGAAAATCAAGCTCTGGAACCGCAAATAAAAAAATAGATCTAAGATGACCTAAAATATAAGCCGTAAAGCAATTATTAAACCGAGAAGGGGGATGTGTGTTCTTTCTTGTTATCCTATGTTTGAACAGTAAGCATCAGAACAGCTTGAAGAGACAAAATAATGAATGCTGTACAAGAAGGGATAGCATATTAATCACGTTTAGCATATTTCCAACACACATCTCATGTGAACGTTCATCAAAAATATAAAGGGGTTTTAGGTATAACCTGGCTCAGGTTACCAGCGACAGGTCGGATGAATGCTTACAGAAATCCATTATCAGTATGCATGGGACATCTTTCAAACTAAACCAATGCCAGAATGAGTGGCCTCCCAAAACCTGGTGACCATGCTCTGGTTACAAAGACTACTGGCACTGGTGCAAAGCGGCAAGAGCTGCGCACTGTGAAGTGATCTATATACATAGCCATATTCTGCAAGAACCAAGTGTCCCCTAGGCATGTGTTGCATTTCATCAATGATATCTGTATAAAATAACATTAACACTGTACCTGACCGCTCCATTATATAAATACCCATGAAAAGTGTACATTTTGCACAGCTCCACGCAGACAATCTGCACATACCGCAACCCACACTAACTATATCAGAACCCGCAATCAGGCAGCGAAGGGATCTGCTTGGCATGATTATAATTGCCGCTTTGTGCAGAAAACATCAGAGCGAGGACACGCCACCAAGTCAAGCAGCCCATTGGCAACCGTCAATCCACAAGCGAACAGTGATGAAATCTGCATAGAATTCCAGATGAACAATTCCTCGGGACAAGAATGAATCACTTACAGCCGCAACCCCTCCAAAACCGTGGTGATGGAGGAATGACTGTGCATCGGATTTGTAAACAAAAAACACGCAGGAGTTTGGTTAACAATATGTGACAAACTGAATGAATGGATATTATACATACAGGAGGAAGTGCATTGATTGGGCCTAAATGTTTAAACTGGATCAGCCGCCTGCAGAAAACATTACTCACTAGGGCAGAAAACAAGATGATTCTATGTGTGGCTATTAATAGACACAGCTCACCGAGGGCCTGCTGCTGAGCTACTACAAAATAAACACACAAGAGCGGTACATTCATTTATGTCAGTAGTAGAAGTATTATTAAACACTCATCTACAGACACCAGACAAGCCACAAGGCTTGGTTTTTCCCTCAGAAATCTCATGGTGCTCCTGCAACCATAAGGGATTCTGGGTAATTTTAAGTGGAAGGGTTTTCCATCACCTATACCCACCATAACTTATGTTATTTTACGTCATACTGATTACAGGAAGGCTTTGGTGATACTTGCACTACAGTCTGTAGTTAAACAGAGCCACATTAGAATGCAGACTGATGCCGTTCCGGTTCTGTCTCCAACTTCAGTGACATTAAGCAGTTTAATCACAAATCGCGACGCAGTGGGAAAGGCTAACAAGAGGCGGCTCCATCTGCAAGACCCGCGTAATGTAATGCGGAAAGGTGAAATCTTGCAGGCCAAATCGTGCCTCATTTACTGGCCGATGAATCACAGTAAAAAGGGTGATATTTTTTCTATGCATTTTGTTATAATATGTAGTTAAGTGGAATGTGATGTTGAAAGCGCCTAATTCGCACAATTTAGTGATTAAAACTTTAAGTGCTAGCAGTGTCTGTGTCTGAGCAGCAAAGCCACAAACCTTTTTAAAGGGACAGGTTACTGACCACAGGAAAAATTGTTAACAAAACTCCTGCATGCTTTATGTTTGTGGGTGCATATGCATTCAGCGATCAATCAGCCCAAAAATTACACAGAAACATGATTTAAAATCCTTTGGCAATGATGGGTTAACAAAAATATTTCTAAACCTCCTCGATACCATGCTTCAGGATCGTAAAGTACTCGCTAAATCTGGGTTTTGGATTACTGGCAGTATATTAATATTACAAACACTAGCTAATAGAAAAGGCATGGAGGGGGTTTAGTTTAGGCTTTTAGTCTTTCCTTGCCATAGAGGTATGGGCAGGGGGAAGGAGAAAGCACTCAATGCATTGCCAGCCCATCTAGCAGTGAATAGGTAAATGCTGCTGTAAAGAACAGATGGGGGGATCTGGTTATCCTGAGATAACCAGACCCCCCCCAATCAATGCTCTACCTAAACATCTAGATCACAGATGCACCCCATATATATCCCATGCACAGGTGGCTGTAACGCAGTATAACACTGGCACATTTCCAGACAAAAGTGAACAGCACTGACCCTGAGAGCGCACTCACCACCGAATATCAAAGTGACATTCCAGTCCCAAAATTGTATCGTTTTAATGCATGGAAGAGTCCATACTTCTTTACCTTGTGTAAAAGAAGGCTTGTGTAAAGCTCCCCTCCATTGCGTGGCATGAAGTATACAGCGATACACAGTGCAAATATGTATTTGGGATTTTGAGTTCAGCTCTTGTGAATGTGAGCTTTCCTAAGAGATGATTGCCAACCAAAACTTAAAGTTCCAAGCTGACGTTCAACAGTTGCTCCAAATACCTGACTTCATCTCTTAAAAACCTACTTGAAGTGAAAATTAAAGGAAAAAAGCATATAGCTGTACGCATCATGACATACTAACCCACGGGGGGGGGGGGGAATAAATCTAAATGGACTCCAATTAGCATTTAAAACATTTGTGCTGGAATGCCTCTTTTAAATACTCTGCATTCAGTTTATATTAGGATGAACCCATCTGCTGCCATTGGGGTCAGCAACGCATTGCTCTAGAGTTAAGCCCTTGAGAGAATATCATCACATCTACAATAAGGCCAGTGAAGCACGAATTAGATTAAAAATTAATGAAAACAGCAAAAATTCCCCTTGCAAAAAAAAATTAAAAAAAAAAAATTGGATAATGGATTTAAGCAAATAATTAAAATAAAAAAATTAAAAAATAATATAAAATATATATATATAAGAAAACACCCTTGAAGCTTAAAAAGCCAATCACTGGCTCGTGCATTTGAAAGAAAAATGTGTGATATATATATATATATATGCGTGTGTATGTAGTATGTATAGGCCACAAGCTTTGGACTACCTGCTCCCGTATGTCTTACCATCACTACTGGAGTCGATACTTATCGCACCTCTTTCTGGCTTCCCGTTATCGCAAGAAATTTGACGCATGATAATGGCGTCTATGAAGTTGGCCGCTGTCATGGTGGTCTTACCGAGTGATCGAAGCTCCTGTTCCTGCATGGAAAAGGGCTTATTTGGGGTCTTGTCCCTATTGTGCTGCTCACTGGCTGACACTGCAGTCTGGTCCAGGGGGTGATGATGTTGGTTTTTCCCCTGTACGTTGTTATAGTGGTGAGTGGAACTGGCTCCACTTGTGGAAAGAGGCCTGGACTCCATGGCCTTAATAGGTGATGTCTGTTCGACAGCTACAGGTTGCAGCTTGGAGTTGTAAAAATGTTCATTCCTGGGACGATCTACCTTGACCTCACGGGCCCTTATCTCCTTCTGTACCATTGAATGATCCACAGATTGGTAGCTCTCAGGTCCACTGGCCGAGCGGTGAGAAGCTGTAGTGAACTGCATGGAGGATCGGATGGGTGATGAACTTGAAGATGAGCTTTAGATGCAAAGAAACAGGTAATTATTGAACTGCCAACCTTGAGATTTACTACATTTAAAATTAAATACTTCACAGTATACTTCACAGTATAATTCATTCATATACCTGTGTAGTATAACTTAGTATAACTGTGTGAGATCTACACAGAGACCAAATACAAACTGTCAGATCCTTTTGTCTGCTCTGCATTACACATGGCCGTGGAAATGAACCAGGCAATTCTTACCGTAATACAGAGGTTGTTGAACTTTCTGTGCTTGTCATCAGGTTTTTCATGCCAGTGTTGTGAAGAACACTTGGGCGTTGCTGGACATTCTCATGAGCCCGTGGTGATGCTGGAGAGTGTTGGTGGCTATGGCTCTGTCCAGGCAAACGTCCACTGCTCTGTTCTGTGCCTATAAACACACAAACATGTCACAGCATAGAGAATGTGCAGATATTCTGCTAATTTAATGGCCACTAAAACGACAGACTTCGCAGAAATTATTACAAACACGCCAAGAGTTTAAATATAGGTTTACTACGGGCTTAAACTTTTACAAAGATTAATAAGAAAATGTAACTTTATAAACTTTTGTATCTGTTTTTACAAGTGCATGTTGGTTTTCATTCCATTCTGTAGGACTTCAGTGTTTTAATAGTAATTTATTCTAGTTTAAGTACACAACTGCACTAATCCCCACCAATACACCAATTTTTCCTCAGACACATACCCTATAACTAAAAAATATATATAGTGTCTGTGTGATGTGTGTATTTGTTTGGGGGGGGGTTTGAAGTTAGAAAGAAGATGAAAAACATAAAAAAGAAGAAAAGCAAGATAATAGAAAAAAGGGAAAGCAGATTGACAAAAGTGAGGAAAAGATGTCAGCAAGTGAGTTGCAAAGAAATGACCAAAGAATAGAAAGGAAGGAAACAAGACCGCAAGAGACAGAAAGCAGAGAAAGGGCAGAAAGGCAGGAAATCCAGAAAAGGGGTCCTTCTTGTGTAATCCAGCCTTGAGCAGGGCATATGTTTTCGTAAAGCTAATATGATATGGATTGACTGCATATTATGTATTAAAGGCTTATGGACACATGGAACACTTTCCTTTTATTTTACCTTCAGTGGCTTCTCTATCCCCTGAAGGACACATTAAGGCTCTGAAACCTAACCACTGGTTATTTAACTCCAGAATTGTAGCAGAACAGATCACCTGGTATTATAACAGATACACAATCCTGCCCCAGAAGATGCAACACAAGTCTAATTAGGTCACCTCTCTCCTAAGCCGTGTTCCATCTAATATACACGGCTGTGAACAGTACAGTCCTCACCAGGTCTCCATATAGGCGCATGCTCCACAGTAGTTGTCAGCACCGATTTTTCTCTTTCTCTTTCCCGTTCTCGCTCGGAGGTTGATGAGGTCTGTTTGGTCATGTGTGTGGTGGTTGCTGGAATAGTAACATCACATTTGTAAAAGATATCCAGGCAACAAAGTATATAAAGGCTAGGCATGAATATTTCATCCAACTAGACTCATATTAGATACATAAAAACAGACTTTAATAGAAACGTTCATCTATGTTTATTGCAAAGGTTTCAGTCTACCCCTGTTTGCTGGGAAATTGGGAAAAATGAAAAACATGCAGTTGGCCTATATATATCTATATATATATATCTATATCTATCTATCTATCTATCTATCTATAGTAATTTGAAAATCATATTCGTATCTCATATTTATATGCGTCAGAGGAGCATGTTCACATTCCAGGCTCACTTTATAGCTGACAACACAATATTTTCACTGAGTAGACCAGCTGCCTGGTCTTCTCATTTTTTCCTTATGCAGTCCTTGGTCTTGTCCTCCTTTGGCACCTTTTTGGATCTTTTTACACATGTAAATGTTTCTAGCAACTTACACATATGAAGATTATTTTATATTTACTGCTTTATCTTGCAATAGTTGCCTTTCCCTATATCCTTCCGGTGATGGGGTCTCCAGACGTGTACACAATAATTTCACATTTATTATAAAGAGCAAAATATGACTGAAGAAAAATCCACCATAAAAACTATTTTAGTTAATTTTAAATGGACGTGATTATGATGCAATCTGGGTAACTGGAAAATTGGAAGCATATCCGACTTTATGTTTTAAGTTGAACGGGATTGCGACCTGAATGTCGCTGAAATACCTGGGGAAAGTGGTGAGTTGCTGTGTCGGCTGCTAAAAGTTTGTGGGGTGCCGGACATGTAGGCTCCCGAAGAGGAGGCTGCCGATTGAGGTATGAGGACAGGCAAATGTGGCACTTGAGAAAGATCTATGATTCCTAAGGATGACAAAGCAGGATAGCAGGGCATTAGTAACCAAAAGGACACATCTGTCTGAACAACACAGCACACTATGTACACTCGACCAAAATCATTCTAATCAAACGTTTCTTGAGTTGAGTAAATAGAGGATACCTAAGGTTATATACGCCTCCCTTAGCCTTAACCATGTCCTTCATTTCTCCGCATCCCCATGCACCGTTAAAACCCCTCACCATATTAACCTTTATCTCTGCTGGGAGGATGTTTCACTGATCTAACACCTTCTCAGTAAAGTAAAACTTACCGTACTTTTTACACCAATTTGCAAATACAGCACATGCAAAAAATGATGTAGCGTTAACTGTTGTTACTGCCCAGACATTTGTAATGAAATGCAAACAAAACGCATCTGAACTCCCTCTATACCAGACCAGCCATTTTCTCATCATTAAATTTGTAAAATGTTTCCCTGAAAGGAATGATTCTACTTATAACTCAAGGGCACGTAAGTTCCACACAGTTATATGCAGGATGAAAAACAAACATATCTACTAATTGAAGCCATCTTATGCTTCTGCGTGGGAACTGGCAGATTGGGATCTAGGGGCTGCTAATATTATGAGCTCCAGTACTAAGAAGTGAATGATACGCTGGTTATTCCTTATCCTCTAAAGAAAATGGGAATTCACAAGGTGATCAAAATTAATTATGTCTCACACATATAGTAAAGCACCACGTGAAAAATACATTATTGACATGGGTGGCATGCTCTGTGTTGCTAATGAAACTTTACACACTGATCCACTGTAATGCTCATCGCTCTGGCACTCTCAGTTGGGTGGGCAGCAACAGTCCCATCAATATGGGGTACAACATGGCCTTTGAACCATGAACTCCATTAATTTTAGAACATACACCACAGCTAACAGTACACTGTGGGCAGGATTCAATTACGAGATTCATTTATCCCTGGAAACAGATTGCAAAATTTTCACATGAGCAAGAAATTAGTAAATGGAAACCAGTAACTTTTACAGGTCGTTGACAATAGTGCATCATTTTAAAACTGTGGTCTTAGAAAGAGTGCCACAGACACACAACAGTGGACCAGACAGTCAATGCATACTTCGAGGACCTGTGTAGTTTAGCGCCAGCGGAGAATCCCTCTGCTGTAGCCCACGCAACATGTCCGCCCTCTGTGCCATGGCCGTGGCCGCAGCTGCGTTGTGATGCATGTGTTGGGATGTGATGTAGTCATTGATGATGGTCTGTCGGTTCTCCATGGCTGCGGCGTCTGGATATCCACGAATGAGGTATGGAGGGTAAAGATGGGGGTAGGCAGGATTCGGGGCTAAGTGCCTAGGCAGGTAGTATGCAGCTGTGGAAACAAACACCAAGGCTCTTTAGCAGGGAAGACACAAGGATGGCTATATTCACCGTCTGCAACTGCCACGAGAAAATCACCAAATAATAACAGAATTCACCAAATAAATATTAAAACGGTGCCAGCATGGAAAATAATAAAAGCTCTCTAGCAAACATGGTTTGTCAGCAATCGTTCAGGTTAAACATTTAAATACTTGCAATGGTTTTCATGTTTGCAGATTTTATGCGCCATTTCAGACACGTTATTATGCTTTTTTCCCCTTCATCCCCTATAATGCTATACCTGCTTCCAATGGGATTCCCCTAGGAATTCCTGCAGGGTCAAACGCTAAAGGTATGTGACCTCTATAGAGGTCAGCCGGGCTAACGCCACGCAGTAAGTGTTCATAGGGCGAAATGGTGTGAAGGTGCTCTGGGACTGTGGTGTGAGGGGACTTTGAGTTAGCAATTTCTCTGGGATTCGGGGTACTCTTCCTCTCTTGAGTCACCGGTTTTCCAGAAGTTATGCTTCCTGAGAATGAAAAAGACATTTAATAAGGATAACAAGTACAAAAATGCCACAAACTAACATTAAACAATGTCAAACATTTACGCAGGTAGAGAAATAGTTGACAAAGGTCTGTTCCCTCAATTGGCATTGTGATTTTGGAGCCTGTTAGATGAGAATCCAGTCATTATAAAGTTCAGTATTTACTCAAATTTGCCATTTTTAGCTTGACCTGGCAGTCATTTGGACAGTTTTCCAAGACCAGTAACGTGTTTCTTCCTCGCACTGTGTGCTCTGTACTGGGATATGCTGTCTCACAATGATGCATCGGAGGATACTAGGAGGCAGAGACAGGCCTACACAGCATAAATGTGCTGCTTATAAATGAGATCTAACAAAAAATCGCGTGTGGCACTACCACAATTATGATTAAGTGCACGAAAACAAGGCTATTCATTTCGCTATTCTTTCTGCATTCATTTGGAATAAAGCATTGTTTTTACTTATCCTGGACAGTTTGGATTTAACTCCACGTTCCGTCTTTTGTTTGATATGAATGAGATCTCTCCAAACAACCAGCTGAAGAGCAGTGGGCAAAAGAACCCAATAAGCAGACAGGGAGATTGGCTCCAGCAATAAGGGGCTGGCGGATCTGCCACTATAGGCCTAGGTCACTGACTAACACTAAGGATATCTGTACATTTAAGACGCTATCAGTAGAATAAAGACATTTTTGAATTTGCTGTAGAGTTCTTATCAAGTTCAGATTCACTTTGATGTTGCAAGTAAATACAAGAAAAATGCCTACCGTCATGCTGTCTTTGTGCAGACTCCCTTGTAGTCACTGGAGAACCTCTGTTCAAATGGCTGCTGAAAGAAGCACTGTGGGCCATCTGATGGTCTTCATAGGAAAGAGGAGACTGTCTTGGTTTCCCAGGGTCGGGTACAATCACAGGAGCCCCTCTAGTTATGGAGCCACCAGAGGAAGTGACAGAACTGGGTCGGCTTTTCAGCGCCTCCTCATAACACACTCTCTCCATAGTTCTGGGATCTTGCAAAACCTCCATCGCATGAAGACTGTGGTAAGGACGACCAGAACTACTGATTATAGATCGGACGTCATGCTTTTTGGCACTGACAGAAGAGCTACTGTCGTACTTCAAAGGTGTACCCTGCATCAAACAAGACCATTAGTTATCCTCTTAAAAGAAAAGCTTTGCGAACGTACATTTCCAAATTTAACAAAAGCATTGGAACTTAGTTTGCCAAACACTAAGCTACATTAAAGTAATAATTAGCTATTCCATAAGGCATGTATGTACGTTACGTCATTATTAGACGTTCCTGGGCTCTCTGTGTCCGTGCAAATATTTTTTTTTATCGCTACAACATATTTCTTACAAATAACTGCATTAAGAAAATGCCTCTTAGAAAGAAAGTAATATCAGGGCAGCTGCCATTAAAAATAGCGAGACGCTTTCCTTGCAGGCTCTAGCATGTCAACAAGAATTTGGCAGAGACTCGAGATCTCTGGACTGGCTCATATCATGCATTCTTGTGGATGTGTGCCCGCTGACTTACAACAACAAAAAACACTGCCTCAGGACTTCCAGACGCTCGAGCCAACTGTGTAAAGGTACGCTGTGATCATTAACCACATCAGCTTAAATGTTAATTCGCTAGATCCCTGTATTAACGCAGGCTTTGCTAGCTGAACAAGCAGCTTTGAAAGAACGGCCATAACCCTAGCAAAGGCAAACAATGCTTTCTGCTTTACTTCCCGGAGATCCTGTAATGTATTGCTGGTCTCTCTGAAATGTTTTTACTCTTTTAAGCTGTGCTGTTGGTTGTTTTCTTTACTCAATTTGTTTACAAAAAATCATTTAGACAGAAAATAGTCTTAAAGCAAGAGATTAGTGGTGTAAAGCAAGGAGGTGGGAAATGATACAGAAAGAATGGCAAATAGAAGTGGATAGAGTGGTAGCAATATTCGTAATCATTTACATAAATTGATATCTGTAGTCTACAAAGAGATTCAAAACTATTTTCAACAGTAATTTTAACTTTAGAATAATGAGCTCAAGTTAGGGGGAAAAAGGGAATGGGGCACATGGAAGAAAAAAAAGGAAGGATGGAGGATAGAATAAAATTTACAAGGAGTTTCAGGTAGGGGAAAAAAGAAAAAAAGAATCAAGTAAAGAGCGTAACAGATGAAACACAATAAAGGTGAGAGAGGCACATGATGAGGGATTAAATGGCTACAAGGGGGTAGAAAGAAAACAGCTGGTTTAGTGATATTCAACAGTAGAACGTGAAATTTCATTTATGGAAAAATATCAGCCTCTGTCATTCAAGAGCAGGTTGATAACAACCTAAGACGTTAAGAGGAAGATATAGGACATGTTTGTGATGTTCTAGAACAGATTTTACTTTACCTGTGTAATTGAACCCTCCTTATGTGGCCTAGGCGTGACCTGAATTTCAGGTGTACGTCTCATCTCCTCCCTGGGTATCTCGTGGACAGATCTCCCTGGTTCCTTTACTGTTGCCACCATGGCTTCATGGCCCTTCATCTTTAGAGGGCCAGAAAGTCCTTCATGTGGTCTTATTTTGTAGCTTTCAGACAGGCCACGTGGTGGAGTGCTTTCTTTCTTCAGTTGCTTGGCTTCTCTCCTAAGGTAGTCCTCTTGAGCCTCCATGTAGGATCGAGGAATCCCTAAACACAAAACACAATAAAATTCTTAAAAATGGCTATGAACAATGGGTGTATACATAAGGCTTTACACACACCCATTTACATACTTACACATGCTTCTGTAAGTTGAGAAGAGAAATGAAAAGTAAAACGATGGCATGAAAGACTACATATATTTTTTGACGCCATGTCATTTAACCCTTAGTTTAGACAAATGGCAGAAAGTGTAAGCTCAGCCATCTTGTAACCCAAGTCAATATTTCAGGTTTGTGATGTGCACACAATTATCCCACCCATACCATAATGCCCATAATGGTCTTAATCAGTCCTTGATTTTGTCTTAAGATTCTGAATGGTTTTATGCCTACCCCATGCATCTTTAAAACCTCTCACTGTATTACCCTCCACCACTTCTGATGTGAGGCTGCTCAATTTATCTACCATCTGCTCAGTAAAGTAAAACTAGATAGATTCAAAGTCCACAGTGCTAACCATTATACTAAGCTTAACTTCCCTCAGATGAGTTTATTTACTAACCGGAGCCTTGCCAGGAAAGTTTTGTTTTCAGCTCCATCACCTGACTATTCATTATGAAGGACCAACACCGATAGACTTCTACAGCATGAAGGGCTGAGATAGCCCTATATAATGCATAATTCAATGGGAGCAGAGACTTTGGAGGCATCTCACCGACTTAAATCTGCATTATTCAGGAACAGCTTGGCTGGTTCTGTATACTAAGTAAATCCCAGTGTGTGGTAATGTAGTGCTTACCGGCTGCCATGGAACACTTCATTCATTTACAGTAATCATGACATTGATTCTAACTAGTCTCCAAAAACAAAACATAACTGAAACAATAAGTAATTGATGGTATTTTGGTGTTGCAGTTCCCTCCTATAATAATTCAAGCATTTTCAAACTGCCCTTCTGGAAGCTTCAAACCAACTTTGCTTGAGGTAATATGCTGAGAACATTTAAACTCTCCAACAGAACAGAAGTTGCACACTGGTACACAGCCATGATGATAGTAGGTAAACAAAGCATCTAGAAGCGTGTCCTCATTCTGTGGCTGTGTTGTTTGTATATTCAAAGCTCACCTGAGATGAACTTAAATCCATTTGGGGAAGAACATTGTGTACTAAGCACAATGTATTTCACAAGGACACTGTGCTCTTGTGTATTGCCTTAAATTTCAGGAGATCAGATAGAGCACTAGTTTTATTTGTGGCCTACAAAGACTGAACCCAGTTAAAGCCCAAGCATGTAAACTCTGGTACTGCCGCAGATATGGGGTATGTCTTCCACCATGCACACCTTGCCTATCAATCGAGTACCATGTGCTAGGTAACCCAAAGCAAAAGGAGTGCCAGAAGTTCCAGATCACAATGATAAAACTTTCAGTTAGCAAAGATACAGTCTGGAACCCCAGAGTCTCTGCATGCTCCTTACACCCTTAACAACTTTGGGGATGATTACAAAATGGAACTGAATGAAGAAACAGACCAGATCCAAGCATTATATATCCGCTGGACCATGCACCTGCTTGGTATATTGCCAACAGTGCACTAGGTCAAAGCTGTTCTGTTGATGCCAACTGAATATATGGACTCTGCATATAACCAATTACTTTGACGTCCAATAGTGTTATTCAGTCACAGAATGAAAAGTGGTGCAGTAGAATTGTAATACTTGACCACATGGAGAACTTTATTCCAAGGTATGCTGGCAAGTAATCAGATTTCCAGAACCACCATTAAGCATTTGGATAAATAAAATGTTCTATGATAATCCAGAACTGTTTTTTTTTTTGGGGGGGGGGGGGGCAGTAGTAATTACCAGTACAAGTAACTGCAAAATAACTAGCTTAATATATCAATTTAAATGTAAAACAGATGAAAGGTAAAACACCAAATTCTGTTGCTACTAATATCAAGTTATGCCTGTAATGGTTTTGCAACAAAATGGAGAACTGCGAGGATGAGGTGATGGAGAAAGAAGAGTGTTGTTGCTAAAATAACTGTGAATTGAGCACTTTTCACTAGGTTTTACAGTGGTTTACTCTTGATAAATCTATGATGGATTTGTTGAAAAAAACAACAAAATAAACCCGATAACAAAACACCTTATACATATACTATGGAGAAGGTATCTTAACTTCTTTTTCACAGGATCTACATGAATAGTAAAACACATTAAGCTTGCTCTACTCTGTATTTAAAGTTGTTCACCGGTTCTTGTAAGGGGATTTGAAGCTATGGGACAGAACTTTCCAACAGGACGTTGATGAGATAATGCTGCTCCTGCCACATGTTACCACTTATGCCCTGGATGTAAACGTCGAAACTAAATATCAAACCAATTATGCAGGTTGACAAAGAAGCTTAGGTAGATTTCATAAGTGAATCTATTATGATAAAAGCTGTGATGGCAACATTTCCCCTTTAAAACTGGATTGTCAGATCAGTACAATCCATACATGGCATGCTAAATGTTTGGATCTTAATCTTCACTTGGTTCAGTGAAAGCATCATGTGAACGATTTAAGGACAATTTTAATGAATGCACCTATTAGAAGATCAAGTTCAGCAGAGCTGATATAAAACGGCAGCAAACAAAATAAAAAAAAATGACATATAAGTAATTAACAGGCTCCAGCCAGTTGCACTCCACCAACAAAAAGGTTTTAAATTTGCTCTCAGGACCCTTGGCAGTGCTGATGTTCAGAATCATCTCTCTTGCCCACACATGTATTATGTCAAAATGATGTTGTGTGAGAAGGTCCTAAAACATGTTTTAAGAGCACAAAAGGCCATATTACCCTGTGTTATGGAGCCTCTATTATGTTGTTGCTGTTCCTTCATGCTGTGGGGGCTGTGTCTGTCACCTGGGATTGCTCGTCCTATTAAACCTGAGTACAGAGAAAGAAAAAACACTCCTAGAATGTGCCTTCACACTGCAATTTGGAATCATAATGCTCTAATAAGAAAGGCCAGCTTTCTTTAATGAGAGAGATTGAGAAAAAAGAAGGGGAGGAAGAGAGAGAAAAAAGAAGAAGAAGAGAGCGAATGAGAGAAAAAAAGAGAGAGACGAGACACAAGAGGAATAAAAGAGGACAGAAAAGGGAACCTGCAAATAGCTTTAGTTTCCCAATACGTAAAAAGGTAAGTCTTGGTCCTATGACTTTTTTTATGCAAAACTAAAACGAATAGCTCAACAGGACAACATTATGATGCAGGGCAGACTTGTCCTTATAGCATGTATTTTCCATTACCCTTTGTCACGACACATTAGATTTGAAACTTCGACTTAGTAGTTAACATAGTTAAAAAAAAAATTACAAGTTTTACTGGTGTAAAAATATGCAATAGTATATAATAAAGTCATTATATACTATAATATTGCACATGGTTAGCAGATTCATTTAGTAACAGATAGGATTGAATACCTGATTAAAGATTCAGAATCAATAAGGGCAATGACCTGAGGCTTACTATGTCCAACAGTTGGATGGGTGAGGTTAACTAATAACTTTAGTGTTCATAATGAGTCACCAGAAACCCAGTGCATCAGAAACCAAAGCTCTTAGTGGATACATAAAGTTCACGCATGCAGCGTGATATTGACATTCTGTATCCTGGGAAAGCAGCATTGCAACAGGCAGGTCTGTAGACAGAGGTGGAAAGTACTTTCTGAAGCATATACCTAAAATGCAAACCCACAAGATGCTATTTTGCCACAGTAAGCGGAGACACTGAACACAGACCTGTATATTACCTGGAAAAGGCTAACCCAAAAAGTTCTCCTTTTCATTGAATGGGAAGACCTACCCTCAATGGGACCAGCTGGCAACTCCCGTAAACCTCGTGGAATTCGCCCTTCCATCATATCATAAGTACGTTTAGGGGCACTGGATTCATGAGAGGAGATGCCTCCTCGACTGTCCTCTTTGGAGGGGTGAGACACTGAATTGCCTGAGGAGGAATACAATGTTCAGGTCATCTGTGAGGAACATTTTTTGCTAGACAGTGGTGGTTAATCATTCTTAAATTCACAATATGGTTCTGTTTGCAATATGATTATTAACACAACTTTCATGGCCCACGGGCATCTAGTTGGATTTGATAGCTAGTAAGTTTTGTTGCGACACAGCTTGAAGTAAAATGTGCCAGAGAGAACAAACTTTTAGATTTAAACAGGTTCCATTTGCAACGTCTCTCTAATTATTCTTGGATAATCACTGAGCAGTCTGTCTGTACAGATTAATGTGGGGGATAAGGTTAAGTATACTGTTTTTTTATAGGTTATTAAACATTTCCACATAGATTTTCTGTCATTGAAAAAACTTGTAGTCTATTTGGTTTAAGTTAACATTATACAGAGGGGGTACAAGTAAAATTCCTTCTATTCAGGTATATTCTGCACTTCTTTACAGGCCTCGAATGGCCAGAGGGCACAGGGAAAATGCTGATGGACTGCTCTGACCTTTGCCTAATTTTCACTTGCAGTAAACACGTAATGACTTAATTTGTGGCCTGCTGTGTCCACAAAAACGCTAAGCCCCGACTTTGGCCGCAGTCTGACAGAATATGCTCTATTTCAGCAATCCTCCCATACAAAAAAAAAACAATGTTCAAACTTGCCATCAAGAGACAGGACATGGCCTTTCTTGCCTTCATATATGACATGGCCTTTGGACATTGCCTCATCTCGCAGCCGTTCTACTCTCCCAGGACTGTCTTCTCCCATGATTTTGGTTATAGTCCCTTTGTAGAGCACCTCAGCAGGTGTGCCCTGTAAGAAATACAGTGATCTATGCAACTTCAAAAACACAACTTTGTAATAGAGAGAAGCTCAGTAGTTTGTAGAACAGCATATGTTTTGAGCGCACAATGCTATTCTGTTATAGCTTACTGATGCAATACACAAAGCCTGCAGCAATATGCACCTGACTGACCCCCCCCCAGGTATGAGACCTGATGTCAGAGTGAAACAAGTGCCTTGGCTGGTTTTGGATCTTGTTTATTAATGACCGATGTCCCTCTCCTTTAACCAAGCCAAGCTAGACATTGGGCTTAAGTTCTACAGGATCTCTCTTCTATTAGAGCATCAGAAACCTAAACAAAGTCCGAACCGTAGGCACTACCTCCTCTGATGTTTGTTGGTAATCTCAAAATGTTTAGAGATTTGTAGAGCCTGACTGAATACCATTACTACCGTACTTGCAGAGTGGTGTAACATAAAAGACACGCTGAATTAGCCTTACGTGGGTGATAGAACCTCTGTACATTACTGGAGGATCTTGGGGTGCTTTATTGCTTGGGATTCCCTTGGTGAGACTGCCTCCTTGAGATGTACCTGCAAAACATTTAGTTGAAAAGTTATTGATTATATGTATATAGAATGTAACGTACTCACTTGACTGGAAGCAGTTGCAATATGCCCGGGATGCTAACAATCCAAAAAATATATGCAGCAAATAAAGTTGATGCACTCAGCAGGTCTTCTTTTTATGAAATGTATTAACTTGGTGAAGGTCCAACGTTTTGGCTCTCAATGAGCCTCTCAAGAAGACCCGCTGAGTGCATCAATATATATATACGAAACACACACAAAAGATCTGTTTTTCACCCTCACCATCAAGAACACTAAAGCCTTAAAGCAGGATTCTTCAGAATGCCCCCCCCCCAACCAGTGATGTATATCCTGGCCTTGGCCCCCCAATGTCCCATTGATCTCCACAACTGGCCTATCTAAACTATGAAGGTTGTGCTGGCTTAGAACAGCCTTGATAGACTTCATTACAAGGCATTATTGTATTTGGGACACTAACTGCAGACGATGGTGGTGCTTCCCTAGGTCGGGCCTTGCATGGCCCTACAGGTAAACACATCATGTCAACTGTATCTGTTGCAGGATATGTGTTTGGCCAAACGCATCTCCTGTATGGTACACATGAGCTTACTCATTAATTTCAATGGGAATTGTTTACTGTCACTATTTGGCTGCTTTAAGTCTATAGCATGCCCTTTATTCCAGGGCCGCTTTGTAAGACAAGGTAAGGAAGGTATCCTACCTCTAAATATGGATCCCTCCTGAGCAGTCTGCATCACCAGGGTCTCTGGCTGGCTCTGTTGGCTTCTGGGAGAGAGCTGCTCCTGTTTCACGGCTAGAAAAGGCACTGAAAGAGAAAAAGAAATCTCAACACACAGCCACAACTTTCTCTGACGTCTACTGCCCACAGCAGCTAGTAACTCAACTGTGGACTGTAACCTGCCCTCTAGCTTTTCCAGAATACTTTTGCAGCCAGATACAAGGAAGGTTTTGTAGTTCACAATACCAAAGGTCCATCAGTTTTGTTTGGGCCTTACAATACTACCCAATGTCTTTTGAAAATTTTACATTTTGTTTTCTCTACTATTTCTTTAAAGGTCGTTTAAATGCCAACATACAAGATATGAAAAAATGAGGGACATTTCAGCATATACACAAGCAGTATAATTAATAATAATAAAAAAACCCCTCAAACCAGAAAACATCCTGCTGGCTTCAAAACTTTTTTAACATCCAAAAATTGTCCAAATACAAATGATTTAACCTGTGCCACTTATCTACTAGGACTTCTCCGAGCCACCAGACTTTACTTGTAACCCAGCCACACAAGTACTCACAAAGCATGATACCGAGGCGTGTCACTAGGGGTGGATTCCTTCAAGTTCTAACAGAGCTATAGAACAATATGCACAAACTTTCCTTACACCTTTAACTTTAGGTACAAAGTCTACTGCACTGAAAACCCAAAGCTGTTAAACTATTCTTTGGGTGGGACAACAAAGAAATAAAAAGAATGTCACATTCTACAAGGATAACGACCCGTAAAAGATAACTAAGACACTCCCCCTCCCCCCAACACTAACTCCTTATCAGCATTAGATGGCACTCCAAACAATACCACCAACATTTTAAGTCTCCCCGTGTTATAAAATCGATGCCAAGTCTCAGTCTAACATAAAGAGGGACATCCTATTTCTTTTTTTAACATTCAAATAAAAAAAATCACACGCGCTATCACGTCATGCACTCCAAGGTGCTCTTAAATGTGCCCAAAAGTGAACGCGATTGGAGATTTACAGTACATCTCGCGATAGAGCTTTCATTATAACCTTTCTTTTATGATTCATTGAATTGGGTCAGGGATAAGGCTCATATGTAGTCCAATACTGTATTAGACTCATTTATGAAGTGTCAGAATATATCATTAAATGGTAGAACTGAAGTATGTTTTACGATACATCATTTTTAAACCTCTCGATGCCTAAATGTTATATTGATCTATACAAACAGATAAAAAATGAACGGAAAACAATATGATATATAAGCAGTCTCATTATGACAAGGTATAATATACATAGAGAGGTCCTAGAGAGGTGCGTAAGCATGAGGGTTATGTTCACTGTATGCAATATGCATCACTATTTATGACCTACGAGGGCGAATGCAATTTCCGCCAGCTATCAACGTGAAGTATTAGGTCAGCTGCAAACCGCGACACTTGAGTAAAGCTGCAATTATGTCTTTGGTTTGGGCCGACAATCTGTGCTAAAGGCAAAGCCGAGTTACTGGGAATAGTTGGATATTTCACTTGGAACACCGGATGCCATGGGGAGGAATTTCACAGACGGATTGTCATGGTTACTGAACTTTGGTTTATAAAAAGGAACTTGGGTTCACCAGGGTTCATCTCCTGCAGAGAGAAAGGTCAGTGACACTGTCTGCTTGGCTCTGGGCCCTGATTTTGTTATACCTGGCAGGCTGATCGCGGGCAGCCTACAGGGAACAAGCAGAATACTCCGTAGTGAGGTTCTGTACAGATAACTCCAGCAACACTAACACACAGAGTGGTGAAAAAGACTGCTGAAAAGCTAAACAAGTCCAAATCAAGATCAACATATATTGTATCAGCATTGGGGCAACAAGAAAATACATTTTTCAATCAATTACTGACACACATGGCCAATCACTAAACCTGTTCTCCAATTTCTATCAGGGGACATTTTTAAAATGCTTTGAAGGCCAAGAGCTTCCTGCTACTGCTATTTACAACCAGAACAAAATGAAAAATCCTACACGCAATTTAAGTATCACTTCACTTAAATCTACGAAGCACTTAAGAACACAGAATAAACCTCAAAGTGGAAATGCTGGCAAAATAAAAATACTTTAATTTTGATTTGTGGTCAAAATTAAAGTAAAACTTTTTGCTGGGAAGGAGTTAAAATGCATATGAAAATTAAGCTTACCCAGTTTTTTAGAATCCACGGTCAATGGCAAACCCATCGGGACCTTCGCATGTTCAGAACCATATGGGGCATGAAGAGGTAAGGGAACGCCCTGCAATAAGAAGGTTTTTTTTTAGTAAATCTCACAAAAATACATCAACTGGTTAAGCAGCAGATAACCCTAAAAATGGCACCTTTCAAAAGATAAACTTTATGATGAAATTCAATTACAAAAAACAATACAGAGGACAAATGGTTCAAGGGGGAAAAAAGTGGCCTAAACCCTATATGTAGAGCTAAAAAAGCCCAATTGAAAAGTGGTTGATAAATGAATTAAAACACCAAACACAAATAAATTTAAGCACCTCACGTTTGTACATTTTGACACTGAATACATGATTGAACGATTATGTGTTTGGCCTAGCCGGGTGTGTTAACATTTCCACTAAGAAGTGTTTTGATATTACGTGACCATATAGTAAAAGTTTTTCAGCTGCCTGGCCTAAGCTTTCCCTGAGCAATTGGTTAATACCAGATCACATCCATTACCTGAGATATGGAACCCATGGATCTCTCAATAGCAGCTGTATGTTTGCTGGAGGAAATGAGCGGCGGGGGATTCGATATGCTGGCAATCCGAGGGACTCCGGGTCGTGAAGTGTCATGCAAGTTTAGTGGCATTGGATGAACTGAAAAATGCACAAGTAATTTCAGTTAATCAGCAATTACGGCTTAAACAGTCACACTGAACAATAAAGCTTGGTCCAAAATAAGAAAGAATTAACTTAATTGAACAACCCACTAGCAGAAACTGGACACCTCTATAAAAGAATATTAAATGTTTAGGGTAATGTTTAAAATAATCCAAATAAATAAATATAAAGAACAAACTTGTAAGATCCCCCCCCCTTATCCTATCATAACAATGTTTTAGTGCCAATCTGCTCACCTTGGGGGTTATACTGGAATCCAGGATCATGCTGGGAGGGAGGCTTTATCAATTCTCGGGCAGGCACTTGATACTGCATGGTAGTCGGGGGCCAGTGTGGGATGCATGGCTGGTCTGCACTCAACCGCTGGCCTTCTGTCTGTATCGCCACATACGCAGCCTTATCTGAAGGACAGAGGAAAGAATTGATTATACAGCGTGCACATGCATACAAGGATAAATTACAGATTTGCTTGAGTGAAAGAACGAGACTTCTTCAAACACCAGGTTACCGTAAGTATGAAAATAATACCGTATTATTTACTTAATAAAGATGCCATAAATAAACTGAACTGCAAAAAAAAAAGGTGTTATCACAATGGAGTCCTGTGTAGAAATGAACTGCTGCAATTAAGCATCGCAAAAGCTAAAAGATTCAGCTTGACCCAGCAATCATATCTGAGGGTGAAACAGTCGCTCAGTATCCGGGATTCCTTGATGGACACTGTATACTGTAGCTCGACAATGATAATTGTCACGTTGTGATATGGTTACACACTTGCTGTGATCTGTCACATGCCATCAGAGCACTGTACACATTTGCTAGGAAGATGCGCAGAGTCACACGTCCAATTTGGCCTTGTTTAAATGCACTTGGCTCAACGTTCATCTATACAATTAAAATCCCTATAAACGACGCGTCCCAGTGTGTCGTATAAACGACTCAGCACATTAAACACTGCAGCTAGAGCGGTAATTCTTTTCAGATTCCCTACTGACATCACATTATACTCCATCAAGAAATCTAGGGTATCCATTACCAATGGCCACATTATCTCGGTACACATGGCTGCTATATACCACAATTAACTCACTTATTACCTTGGGGCAGCCAGCTTCTAGGAAGTCAAATTTATTTCCCCACTGTAGTCTAATTACCTCCTGATTTTCCCATCGGACACAGATACCAGCACAACTATTGACGACATCTTAGATTGATTATATGGCTTAAAGTTCAGTTACCAATTAAGTTTATGGTGTGGGGCTCAATGTACCTGCTGCAAATTTTAAAACAATCTACTTTTTAGCAGAGATCCATATGTAACATATCCCGCTTCCCAAGGATCAGCATTAGACAGGCAACCTGATGTGTATCACGAAGGGTGCTTTGCCAGAGCCATAACAGCGAGGATCTGGCTACACACGTGCCACTTACGCAGGTAGGTTAAAGTAGTGCATTTTCTTTCTTTGCTTACAGTACATCTGATTACATTAAGTGGCTTGAGACAACATAATGAATAAAAATAATAATAATAAAAAAAAAAAAACATTGGATGATGAGCTATTTAATCCTATTACATACAGAGCAGCATTATGTTTCATTTTGCGCTAGTATTATTTGTTCTATATACAGTGTATTCTTTATTTCCTGGAAAGGGAATTAAGGTGAATTGCGTATGCCAGCTTCTGCTTAATTAAACGAAATAGGAGCCCAGATCTGAAAATACACTGTAAAAAGTTATTAGCGAATGACTTTTCTCCAAAGGGAAAGGTTTATAACTTGGTGATGAGAAAGTTAATGCATTGGCCTTTCTGTGCACAGAGCAGGTTAATACTGGATAATATCTAGCACTGCCAGGTGTCCGGTTTTGAACCAGGACCTGTATTACAGCAATGTTGGCATTACATTAGGACTCTGTATGTTTGGGGTATATTGATGTAGTGGCAGGCTGGTAGCATATGGTCATTTATTGTGACTGAATCCCCATTATTTATGTTTAAAATAGTTGCTTTCGAATAGCATTTGGAGTATCTATTTTGTGTGCATTTATCCCTTCCTCTGTTGCATGTACAGACATAGTTCACTGTTCAGGAGTCAGTTGCGCAAAAGGACAAATAGATATTAAACCTTTGTGTAATATATCATATATGTATCATATTGTGTGATATATATTAATATATATAATACTGTGTAATTAACTACATAACACCGTAACTGCTGCTTCTACTGCTGACAAGACATGTAGGTTTATGTTGATGAATGATATGTCCATACAATAAAGCTCTTACCATCCTTGTCCCCAGTCACAGGGCTTTTACTCTTCGCTTTGGGGCTACTGATTGTCTGCTGTTCCCTTTCTGGTGGGATGTGTGGCTGAGGCTGTTTGGTGGGAACCGGCCCGTCAAGGGCTGATTCATGGACCTTGGTGATCTGTTCTTGGTAAAGGGCCAGAGCATGAGGAGTCATTTGAGGTTTCACTGTGGCACTTGGTTGAGCTGACTCTGAGAAGCCTTCTGAAATCTGAAAAGAGAACATCATCAATGTATGGGAACCATGTCCCTACATTTATAACCCGTATTGACCTAGCGGTTGGTTTTAGATTTTGGTGCATACGCATAACCTCATTTTTTAAGCCTAATTCATAAACCCAAATCCACAGCAAAGTAGAATGGGACTTAAGGGGTAACGAAGACAGCTTTTATCCCATAGAAGACAGAACTGCAAGATGTAAGCATACAGTATAAGTACAATTCACAATTTGTGTTCAGCCTGTTTGCATCTAAATGCCTGCTAACTGTAATACACTCAGCCGTGTCCCAATTTTGTTAAAAAGTGCAATGGCAGCTGTTGAAATCTACCCACTGAATGAGTGAGTGATTTAACGAATATACTAGGAGAGTAGTACTTGGAGATTCACAAATCCAATGCATTAGCCAAGTGGGAGAATACAATATATTGAGTAGGGATCCACTGGAAATGGGGAAAAAAATATGTTAAAAGGGAAAACATGTAGAGCAATGAACGTCCCAAGAAGATAATGAATCTATTCCCATGTAGACTAACCGAAAGAAAATCTGGAACGTAAATATATTCCCTGCTCACCAAGTGAGGGATAATCCTTTAGTTTGTTTTTAAAATGAAGATTTGTGGTTTAAAAAAACCCACTATGTACATATCATATACTATCAAGTCTCCCTTACAAACATACAAACACATACAGCTTGTGAACAGGGGCCTCTTTACCTAATATCTCAGTCTGTGATTTCTAGCTTTGTCATATGCCTTGAATATATTTACGGTATTGTAAATTGTTTGTGCTATATAAAGATAACATATATGTAAAATTCCATACCATATATGAGGGGAAAAAATGTGCATCCTATCTGTGCTGTCTTCTTTTATCAGTATTCAAGAACAAAGTTCTGACCTATGTTTGCCAAAAATGCTTTACAAAAAAAAAAGGGAACTAAAAAAAAAAACCTCATACAGTGTCAGATATTCTCAGTATAAGCACATTGTAGACATATGATTGTACAGATTACATAATTACACTGGAAACCACCAAATTTTGTATAATAACAATGTATAATAATTAACACCCAAAGAATATCGTCGGGGGGGGTCTTTTTCTGATTAACTATCTTAGGGTAAACACACTAGAAAGTAAAATAAAGTTTTATATTGTTGATATATTTTATATATTATTTTGCTTATATACACACACACACAAAAGATAATTGTGTATATAATTTATTATTTGCAGCATTAGTTTGAAGTGACACTACTAACTAAAATATATATATATATATATATATATATATATATATATATATATATATATATATATAATATGGAATAGCTGTACCGGTAAGGATGTACAGTAAGTATGGTAGGAATGCGTGTTCAGGGTGATTGGACAAACGATAAAGGAAGCGACAGGTTATTCGATGTCTTGCAACAGGTCAGCGGCGCTAATGATGTCAAGAATCTGACAGGCCATGCAGCCGTGGAACGAAGGGGCTTGTCGGGTGGCTGTGCTGACATGCAAATCAACGCATGGGGCTGCAGAGAGGAAACAATACCTATCCTAGCACGCTCGGTGTCACAAGATTCACTCATCTATGTGACCTTTCAAGCACTACTTCACGTTAACTCTGGAAGGTAGAGAGAAGCACTAAACCCAAGACCACCACTGTAGCGATGCGTGTTATCAGATTAATATATATTTTCTAATCAAGGGATGGAGGTGGCGAGTATACAATTACTATAACAGCACAGTGTTGTACAATTCTGTCAGATATACTGTATGCTTTAAACATTATAGCCCAACAACAGATCATCTTGTACCTGTAGGCACCATCAAATGCTAATTAAATGGAAAATTCCACCTGAGACGATTTTAACTGGTACCTAACTGGGTAGGTTCAATATTTATGTCAAGCATAACAAAGAGAATTCTCTTTAGTATGTTGATTTGACCATCTCAGGAAGGTGGCTGGGTGGCTCTAAATTGAAAAAAATAGAAGTATTTCTGGTTTACCAACCTTTGTTTTAGCTGGTAAAACACCTAATAACTTTCAAGTCGTACCCCTGTTGAAAGAATTGCATCCCCACATGTGCCGGAGATGAATGGGGTAACCAGGCAGTGCTTTGGAGAGCAGGACGCTGAGATCTGATACACTTACTATGGATGGAATGGCAGCAGCTCTCTGCTTCAGCTGTTTCAGGTCCAATGGCTTCTGTGGTGAGGCCTTCATATGGGCATCGCTGCCAGTACTTAGCAGAGTGGGCCTGGGGGACAGCAACCTGCACACAAACAAGAGAAGGGTCAGGGCTTTGGTCACTTGATTCTGAAACGAGAGTTATTCCCAACACAATAACTTTTTAGCGGGAAAAGAGTGCGCACAACACACCAATCTGCACTTGTGTTCCAACAGCCTCCTCATTTGCATGAACATTTTGGCTTATGAATGTTTTCCAGAGGTCCTAGGACTGGATAATCCGAAATCCAACAATAAAATCTCAATAAAATGAATAAATACTCATTTGGCATTTTACGGTCACACACCTATTGCACATCACATCAAAACAACGGGCCTGATTATCTGTGCGTAGGCAAACCATGAAAAATGATCATGGAAAATAATACTCTGGTAGTAGAGATACTAGGCACGTTTACAAAGACACTTTAACTTAGATAGGACAAGTCTAAGGCCTGGACAGATGACTTCATCTGGGTAAAAACAGGCTCTTTGTTTGGAATCTTATGGATGGATGGAAGGAATGCTGATTATCATACCATTGCCCTGCCTTGTCCACTGGGAGAGATGCACTAGAATAATAGTATGTTATAAACTGATGCGACTATTGCTGGTTTTGTCTCAATGTTATGCTATACTTTGTATTAACTACGTAGATTGCACACGTATAGGTCATGTTATGTCATTAAGTGCCTATATAGCTACACCATTCCAGGGTTGAACTTGGACCTGAAGAGACAGGGCTCCAAAGCATGATGTAAAATTTAACAGGCTCCTTTAAAGGGACATTAAACTTTAGCAAACATTCTTGACTCTCTTAAAGAGGGGCATAAAACAAGGATAACAGCTATAAAGGAAACAATCTAGTATAGTAAAGCTAGTTTTAACATAGGACAAGAACTTGACATTTTTCAGTCTGGAGGCCTGACAAGCCAATGTATCTGTGACATGATGAGCGTTCCTACTATCAATGGGGCAACCCAACATTTTTCAGTAAATATTGATAAGGGATGGCTTGTAAAACTTGTCCAAGTCAGTTTAAAGTGACCTTATATATAATAACCCCCAACTGCGTTATTCGATTTTTGATATGATACAGTTCACAAAGCATGATGTGTTTCTATGCTCTATCATCTAACCCGGCCTTGCATAAAACTGATGCAACGAAGAACAAATAAATTGCGGCCGGGCTTTTGGAGGCTCTTGACGATGTAGTAAAACAGTTTGTGAGATCGTGTACCTTTCTTCGCAGGGAATATGGCAAATCCATCCCGGAACCATTCACATTGCTGGCTCAACCTTCGTCAAGGAACTACAGTCTTACATAAGAGACAGCAGATCTGAACTCCGGCAGCTGCTAACTCCCAGGAGCCCGGTCACAGAGTGCACGTGCCTGCGCTATCAGTAGACTAAAGGTAAACCTTTGTCTTACTAATGTAGTCAGTCACGTAGCATTTACAAGAGTGCATTGTAACTAAAATATATATATTTTTTAAAGGGTTACATAGTAGAACAATCATTTTGCAATATATATTGGCTGACTAAACCAGAAACAAAGTAGACAAAAGTCCTCTTATGCTCTGTTTTGTATAAAATTCATATCAAATTTGTCAAGAGGTCACACACAGCTAGCTAGAACATCAAACGAGTCACTGAAATCTTCTCCATTGGGAGACAAGCGTCCAACTACCACAAAGGAATGCAAGCAACAATACAACATTACACTTTTTCAGAATAGTCTTGTCTCCGATTAAGTTTAATCCGACCCCATATTATCCAAAGTCACTATGACCAGAACTCCTGAGACTCTCAACCTCAAACATCTGCTTACTCACATGCAGTGCCATCCATTCAAAGCATCATCATTCTCCGTTCCCAAATGCAACAGAGACAAGAGAGGAGATGTTTTTGTACAATATTTCACCGAGCAATGAAAAGAACGTAAACAAATGGAAGATGTCTACCTTATATTTATTCAGAGACAAGGTCGGGACAGGCAGGTAGACAATGCAATGTACCTGAAACCTATTTTACCCCCTGTGAGTAATCAGTACACAGTTATAATACAGGGTTGGCTATAAATATGCACGCTTTAACAGAGCTGGGCTAGGCAAAACATCAGGTACTAGCCATTATACTGAAACATTATTTCCAGGAGACACTTGAATGAAGAGCTGCTCTTACATACTCAAACTCTGTATCAGGACACAAAAATTACGGGTGACCTGCGATTTGTTGTGGTCACAAAAATAAGCTTTATTTAAAGAGGTCCTACGTACAGTTAGGACTGCAATTCCAGATAGGTCGCTTCTAATGGTGGTTAATTCTACTATAACGCATGGCAAAGTGAAACGCTCACAAAAACAAGAGAATACTTTTAGTGAACTTTGGCAGGGTCTACGGATCTCTCAGAAGTAGTAAAAGAACATATTGTTTAAGACAGGCCACACAACCCAGCACTACTACACTTTTAAATGGATACCAGTAATCTACACGCTGCATATGCTTACTTAATTTCACCAAGCTCATCAACAGAATCTACCTTCCTTACATTCCATAAGGAATTATCTTCATTCCCATTCAAGTTGTAACGCGCCGCAAACATCAGAATTATATAGGTATAGATAATGAGTTATTTGGGCCCAAGACCATTTGAGGGTTGTGTATATGTGTTCATTACATATTGCCAGAGTTGTTCACATACAGTGAATGAGGATTACATGAGGCTAGGGAAGTACTTTTACTATGTACCACATATTTCGGCCTACACAATTCTGATACACAGATTTCATGATGCCAAAAGCTGCGTTAGTAACAAAAAAACACAAGCAGAAACGTGCAGTGACGTATTCTACTATACAAATCACACACTTGCATCGTGGAGTAAGAATGCATCTCCTTTAAGACGTAGTACCTGTTTTTGTCAGCAGGGTCTTGCTCCTCGGCTTCATCTGCACTGCATGTAGCACTGGAGTCACTGTCGACATTGGCCTTGCCTTCATGCTTGCTGTTCTTCTTTTCCATTTTAGGTGGTCCCTCTTTCTGTTGCTCCCCTGATTTTTCTAGCACATTCTCTTTGCACTCCTCCGGCTCCTCCTGTTTTACCTCCCTCTTAGGGAACTCCTCGCAGGCTTTTCCCTCCTCTTCCATCTCCTTTTTAATCACATTAGACCCCGTTTCCTCTTTAGGCTGCGGCTCTTCCTCCTCCTTGTTATTATTAAAGGTCCCCTCTTGGGACTGCTCAGTGTTACTTGGATTGGGTGCCGCTTCACGGGTGGCTTCCTCAACAGAGGTTCCCGTTGGCTTGGGTTCGGTCTCTTTGCTCTCTTTGGCCTCCTGCCTTGGCGAAGGAACACTCTCTGTGTCCGAACTGTTATTAACAGCAGCTAATGAATTAAAAACACAAAACATGAGTTCAGAGAAAAGCTGTTAGCCCATTACAGCTAAAGTGTCTGTTGCCTTTGTCCTAGATTCTAACGCATATCACATCTTCCACACATGGATTCATGGGCTACTGATAACGTCTGACCTCAAGGCAGACATCAGACTTACTTAGGGATGTCAGCCTTGGATACCACACAGAATTATTAGCATTTAAATGTTATCCAAAAGCTACCGGATCACAGGCTTTTGGTGCTAGTTTTCATACGCTCTCAATATATTCTTAAGTTCTGCCGGCCGTGTTCAGCATGGGACCAGCAGTAAGCAGTCTGTGTCAACATCAAGCTCATTTGTTAGGCAGTGCTGGGGAATATTAGCCATTATGCTTTGATATAGTGATATAGGAAATATAGGTTATATAACCCATAAATATACAGCTGTTCCCTTGAGACAATACAACAATGAAGAGCGGGGGGGGTAAAAACTGACTAAAAGTTTAACAGAACACAAAGTCAGTATTTCTGAACTGTTTTAAGAAAACTATAAGAATATGCTTATTCAAAGGTCAGCATCATACAACCTTGGGGGGGGGGTCAATTTTTTGTTATGTTTTTTTGGGGCGTTACTGTCTCAAAAACATTTTTTTTTGCACTATACCACTGCCCCGCCACATATATTTCTGCCGGAGGCCCATTAAAAAACTTTCTATCAACCCACTTCTCAAGGACAGTAACTCGTTATCTAAAACAGTTTCTTGTTTCCTTATAGGTTAAAGGAAAGCTGTCGCTAAAAATACATTTATTTCCTCAGTGAGAAAACATTTTACACAATCCCGAAACTGTAAATTTCTGTTGTTTATCAGCAATTATAAGGCACATTTTTATGTACGCACTACCTCAGGTCAGGGCCAGTACTGTTTAAATAGTGCCCAATATATGAGGGTAGCACGTGTAGCGGTGAATTTTACAAACTCACACTAACTCAGTTAGGTGATGGAGCTGCAGGCAAATTTCAGACATGGAAATATTTAAATGTCAAGAGTTTTTAGTACTAAGTAGGTGAGCAACAAGTGTCACCAAGTGAAACAAACAGTTTCCCTGACTAATGCCTGAGAAAAAAAAAAGAATTTACTGCTTCTGTAGGTCGATTAAATCAGACAATATATCTTTTGCAAAACCGTCCAAAAGTTTAAACTGGCTGGAATGTGGTCATAAATGATGTATGGATGGGTCATTAATAGACAAAAACACCTTTTATATATGGCATAGGCTGTAAAGTTAAGGTTAGCATATGCAGGACCAACACAGTGTAAATAATTTCACTTACGGTCTCCTTCCTCCGCCATTTCCTCTTCATTACCGCTCATTCCAGAAGCCTCCATCTCTTCATCCTCCACAGTACGAGGATACGGAACCTCCTCTTCCATCTGAGCAGCTTTTTTCTTCTTACGTCTGTTGTTCCGTTCTTTCTCCTATTGGGATATGAAAAGAAATTAGTGGATAAGCTCAGTTTTGGAGTCCATTTCCAACGCATTTTCATTACATATACATCCCCGCAGGGCTCAACCTAGCTCCAGGGCCCTGAAATAGTAACTTCAGACCTCTGTTGCAGTATCAAAGGGAGTACAGAGCATATACAGTGGTCTATACCACCACATTTTGTACAGTCCCCAATTCATGACATCATCATAAGGTGTCACATGCAACTTAATTACCATAGTACATAATAATTTACATTAAGGGTCACACAGTGATAGTACAAATACGGGACAGAACCACATTTCCTATATGCTACATACATATTTTGTAGGTAATTTTATCAACCTATTTTCCTGACTTCAAAAGAAATTAGGTTAGCACTAATAATAAATGCTGGCTTATACATGTGTACATATCTGTCTTATATTTTCAACAAGCAGTGAGGTTTCTTGAAAGAACCCTAACCAATTGCATTATGCCTCATGGAGGGCCACCTCATCCTTTCCTATAGAAGAACCTGCCAAAGTTGGCTCTTCATGTGGCCAGCTAGTTGAAAGCAGAGCTTTCTTGCACACTCATCCACATGCCCCCACTGCGGTAAACAAACCATCATACACTTTTAACTCCAAGTACAAACAAACACAGTTGCTGAGATTTGAGGAGAACTCCACTAACCACCAACAAGCTAACAACCACGACTCCGTAGCTGAAGCTTTGGAGAAATCACAGTATGGAAAGCGTAGGTACTCGTTCACTTAATATCACCGGTATCCTAATCTAGTCTTTAAAATAAATGTTGCTTTCAAAGACAACACAAGCCACACACACACTCACTCAAAAGTCAATTGTGACAATGCCTTGGTAATTTGTCAGATTTCTAGTGTCTTATTGGAACCGTTTGCCTGTAATAATGGCTGCTCCGGATCTGTGCTATTTATAGATGGGCTGCATTACAGACAGGCTGGCCTTAAAAGCATCTGAAATACTTCCATTTGGGGACTGGAAAATTGCACAAAAGATGCACAACACAATTCTATTTCAGAGCTCCAAGGTAACAGACATTCTCAGCTTCCCAGTTATCGGAAAACCACTTATTTTTTTTTTTAAGCTGTAACTCTGAAAAAGTTTAAAGTTTCCCCTCGGCCAGCACTTTAATTGCTTCTTGTTATCTGGAGAGACTTGTACAAACGGTCCAGCATCAGTCATATGATGGTCAATCACAATGGTTACTATAGCAAAGGTCTTCTTTACCTTGTCATGTTTCAGGCGAGCTCTTACATCATTGTATAACACGAACAATGTTTACAGCAGACACAGTCTGCTAGTGTCACAAAGATTTAATGGTCAGGCAGACCCTGAACTTTGTAACACTACAGGGAAGAAAAATGCCTACTTACCCACTGTTTATCCTTATAATTATGTGTATGAACTGCAGCACTCTCCATGAATATTGGCACCCTTGGTAGATTCTGTGAAAAATTGTGTTTATTCTATAATCTTTTCTTAAAAAAAAAAAAAAAACACACAAAAACTCTCATGCATAATCAAACAAACGTAAACACAATACAGGTTTATCCTCCCCCAAAAAGTGAACTATATGTGTGGCACAATGCTTGGCACCCATATGAATTCATATGAGAAAACTATATTTTGAAGTATATTCCCACTGATATGTTACATTTTTAGAACACCTGGGTGACTAGGAACAGGAGATTGTTTAGCCATGACTTCCTGTTTCACGTGGGTGTAAATATTACATAACACATAGGCCAAATTCCCTTAGTCATCCATTCCAATGGGTAACACCAAGGAATATAACTGATTTGCGGCAAAAGGTTGTTGAGCTTCACAAAATGGGAAGTGGCTGTAAGAAAAAAAAGCAAACGCATCGAAAAATGCCATTTTCCACCATCAGGGTAATAATTAAGACGTTCCAGTCAACTGGAAATGTTAGAAATTAGCCCGGAAGAGGACGGGTGTCTATATTGTCTCAACACACTGTGAAGAGGATGGTTCAATTGGCCAAAAATATTTTTATAAAAAAATGGGATCACAAAGTCTCCAAAACTATCTGACATCACTTACATCACCACATGTTGTTTGGAAGGATTTTAAAGAAAAAGAAAAGAAAAAAAAAAAACAAAAAAAAACTGGACTGCTGGAAATTCAAAGGGAATCACATTCTATGGTCACGTGAAACCAAAATAGAGCTTTCTGGCAATAAACACCAGAGGGTTTGGCACACAGAGAGGTAGCTATATGCCAAAGGTTAAATATGGTGGCGGCAAAGTTTAGTCTAAGAAGGTGCCAAAAATTGTGCCACACATACATTTCACAATCATTTTGATAAACCTGTGTTATGTTTGCAATTGTTTGATATCTTTAAGAGCAAAGTATGTGTGTATTTTTTTATTTTTACAATAGACATTTTTTCACAGCATTCTTTGCTCATATTTAAAAAGGGTGCCAGTATTAGTGGAGGGCACTGCATTTTTCAAATGACTAATTTCAGGAGTGTCCTCCACTAATAACCAAAAGTAAAAAGTCAGATTTGCTCTAAGAAGCATTAGGAACACCATATAAGCTATACTACTTGCCCAAACCAACACTTAGAATATTTATTGTGTCCATCGTCAATAGAAAAACAGCACTGACCAAAAATTAAGAAAGTTCAGCTATGGGGTGTTCTTGTAAAGAGAAAATTCAGATGCAGATCTAAAGTTATATACCGTATTTTTCGCTCCATAAGACGCAGTTTTTTTCCTCCCAAAGTAGGATGAAAAATCAGCCGCGTCTTATGGAGCGAAGATGCAGGCAGGGAGGGGGGGGGCAACGATATACCGTATTTATCGGCGTATAACACGCACTTTTTTAACTAAAATCCGGAGCTTAAACCCTACCTGCGTGTTATACGCCGATAAATCCGGGGTCGCAACTGAGGCAGGCGGCGGCGCTGAGGCGGCGTCCGCCAGCAGAGGAGTCCTGGATTTCTGCCAGTCAGGGGGGCCCAAGGGGTGCCGAGCAGTTGCTGAAGACAACCGCTCGGCCACTCTCGGGCCCCCCTGCCTGACAGATATACAGGAATCCCTTTCTGGCAGCGGCTCCTGCCGCCACCGCCGCCTGCCTCAGCGCTTCAACTCCTGTGTTGGAAGCGTTTGTCTCGGGTGCCGGCACTTTACGCTGGGCGCCGGCATATGACGTCAGACGCCGGCGCTCAGCAGTGAAGCGCCGGCACCCGAGACAAACGCCTCACGCTTCCAACACAGGAGTTTAAGGTAAGTGACCGGGGCGGGGGGGGAGATCCTGAGAAGGGGTAGGGAGTTAGAGGGAAATCCTGAGAAGGGGGGTTAGAGTAGAGTGGAGATACTGAGAAGCGGGCGTTAGGAGGGAGGCTCTCTTACTGTTTGTGATTGTGTGTTGTCTTACCGTGTCGTGTGTTATGTGGTATCTTTGACTGTGTCTGGTGTGTGTCTTACTGATGTGGTCTTACTGGTTACAAGCTTATTCATTATTGTAATAAAATATGTTAGCCC
Source organism: Spea multiplicata (assembly GCA_009364415.1). NCBI lineage: Eukaryota > Metazoa > Chordata > Amphibia > Anura > Pelobatidae > Spea > Spea multiplicata. The sequence continues at coordinate 10,245 of VKOC01001194.1, read as the reverse complement.
ATTTAGCTCAAATATTTTTCCTTTTTTTTTCTTCCTCTAAAATTCTAGGTTGCGTCTTATCAGCCCAGTGGTGCGTCTATTATAGAGCGAAAAATACGGTATTTAATTTTTTTTGCCTTTTTTAAAAAAAAAATAATTTTTTTCAACTTGAAGGGTCCCCTGATAGTGACATCAGTGGGAAATTATTTTTACATTTTATTGTTTTTTTACTATTTTTTTCTAATTATTATTAATTTTATTTTTTCATTTATTTTTACTGTGATTAGAAAGCTGGGCTCCATTGACTTGCATGGTTGAATGCAGTACCTGTATTCAACCTGCAAGTGGAGCCAGAGTTTTCTAGAGGGTCTGGAGACCATCTAGCGAACTTTTTCATCTTTATTGTTTTTTTTCCCGGGCCGCCGCCATCTTGCTGATGGTGAAGATCACCGGCAGCGGCGGCTGTGATCGCTCTCTGGAGCGGTCACAGTCCATCCCGAGGTAAGTGTTTAGTGTCGCTGGATGCCTCCTGATCGAGGCATATCCCAGCGACACCATTTAAGTTTAGGAGGCTTTTAAAACGGGCGTCCGCCGCCATACAATGGCAGATGCTGACGCCATGTTTTTCCGTGATGTGCCCGGACCGGCAATTGTCATCAAGGGGTTAAGGGTCAGAAATTTCATTAAAAGCAACCCGTTGAAACCACTTACCAATTTAGACAGGTTTATAAAAATCTAATTATGCGACTAGGAAATTTATTAGAACAAGAGTCTACCCTAGATAAACAAATACCATTTTGAAATGGGAAGGAGATTTGGGAGTTTTTTTTTCATTTGATACATGGTGTGAATCCTGGAGTAATTTAAGGAAAGCGATACACTTCATAAACTTACACGAACAGTATTTTAACCCCTTAATGACAAAGCCCGTTCATGTACGGGCTAAAAATGCATGGTTTTCAATGGATTTAGGGACCGCCCATTGTCCTTAAGGGGTTAAACTCCTTCACAGATGGTACTATGTTCCAACTTCTATACATAAAATGTATATATATCCACCTCCAATAAGTGCTGGAGATGCAAATTAGAACTGGGATCTGTGATACATATTTGGTGGGACCGTGATAAACTCCTTAATAAGAGATCTGAAGTTACCAATATATTTAAGAGCTTATTTGGGATTGATCTTATACTGTATCCACAAACTTTCCTTTTCATATTGACTTACCTTGGGAAAATAAAATTGTATCTGGCCATTAACATTCTGGCCGCAATTAAAATCTGCATTGCACGAAATTGGAAAATGGAACAACCTCCATCATGGTCCCAGGTTCTTTCTCAGATAAATTACCAACATAAAATGGAGAAACATTTTTATTGAATTCATAACAATATTAAAAAATACGATGCAATATGGTTTCCATGGCAAAAGATGATCTCCGTAACTGGTCTAATATATTAGAATCCTTATACAACCTTGGCAATTATTAATATTATATCCTATCTTAATATGTCTATTAATATTATTATTATCTTTCGTCTCCCCGCCCCCCCCTCGACAGTCTAGGTAGTCCTATTCTAATTATATCTATATCAATTTACCGTCTTGTATATGAATGTTATATAGGTAATGTTATCTTTATGATGTAAGAATGGAAGGTCTATGTCTTTTTGTATACGTCTGTATTTGTTATCTTTATACAATAAAAAATATAAAATAAATAAATAAAAAAAAGAGGTGACTGGGCAGGCGGGTAAGCAGTCTCCCCTTCCAAACCACCAGTGCCCCCCTTCCAAACGCAAACATACCCCCATGTGTCCTCAGCCTCAGGAGGTTACCGAGTACAAGTAGCGTTTTGCTGTTTCAAAACTACTTTTCCCAAATCTGGTCATTCTGCCCCAGTTGCTATTTAGGACATCTTGAAGCTGGTCAATGCAAGTTACTCTATCAAAACATATTTTTCAAAACTAGACACCCTAAGGTATTTCAAATGCTGGTATTATAACCACGCACTAACTCTACTACCATACTTTGGCAAACCTTGTGGTAGTAATTTGTGGGGTTTTCACACAAATTGCAATTCAGGTATAAAATTTATAGTGCCTGGTACATGTGACAGCAGGGTTGTCTGTATCATGCGGACGTCCACCGGCTGCTGGAGAGAAGGATCCCCTGGATCCTAACCCTGCTGCTTGCCCACAGCAGGGCTAAATGAAAAAGAAACACCTCCCCGGCGCCCGGAACCGCATGTCCCAGGCGTCGGGCGATTGCGCATCCTAGCGCTAAACCCCGATTATAGGTCGCACCCCCACTTTAAAGACTTAAAGGGGGGGCGGCCTATAATCAGACAAACACGGTATATAAAGAATCATGCACTTTCCAGGGGGACACAATGTAAATTTAAAGAGACCTCTCGCTTAAGTATCATGAACTCATTAATTGGCAAGTCAGTTGCTTAACAGTAAACATTCTTGAATTAATGAACTTTTCATACTTTTTTTTCTGGGAGGTAATTTTGCTTACAAAACAGGCCAATTTGAAGGTGATTGTGAAATTTCCCCGTCCAAAGAGCAATAATATTCAAGATTGATTCAGCAAATTTGGGACAAAATGTAATTAGGTTCACAAGTAAACAAGATTATAAAATAAGAATACAGGATAAGAATATAAACTGAAAAGGTTAAATGTGAGAAAATAATACGTACAACTTACGTGCAACAGAACATTGTGCATATAGGTACAGCATTAAACAGCCCACTCCATCGTTATAGGCTACTTATCCTGGTCAGACGGCTCCTCTTCATACTTGCTGCTTCTAGCTGTCAGGTGAGCGTTCCATGTAATCATGGGCTCTTCTATGTAAAGCTTCTTTCCTGAATTGTCCTGCCTTAATAATGGATTCGCTTTTGCAAAACAGTGATTCAGCGGGAGTGTGCATTTCTGCATAGGAAGAGAAAGGTGTTTCAGTCGAATACGTCCTGATGGAAACACAAGTCAAAACGACTTAAGTGGCACTTCGGTTCCCAATTAACCAGAAACGAATTCATACGACCTTTCTTTTATTATGAGCATATGTACTAGGTATATAATTTTCATAACGGGACTACTTAGCGTTTAACGCTATTCTAGTGGTCGTATACCTATGCATTTAGTATACATAAGGAAAACCTATATTTTCTCTTTGGTTACGGGAGCATCACCATCTGTGAAAAACAGTAGTCTTCGCTACCCCGGCCACACGGTTAAAGATCTGACAACAGCACATACACATACTCAAACAGTTTGCGTCAAAAGTATTTATTTTGAAAGGGATTTTAATTTGAGCAGTTGCTTTACCAGTTAGATTTCAGGACGCAGGGTCGGCACAGCTTTTCCTTTAACACAGGGCAGGCTCCTGTGGAAGGCGTACCTTCACCAGGGTCGCAAAACGTGACGTTACATGGCCTAGCCAGGAAGAACAGGAACCGCTATTGTGCGTGACTGTTTTTTTTGACATTGGGAGTTGTGGGAGGGAAATGTGCCCCCTACTGACACTGGACTGGAAATTGGCTGCTCGTTTGATTCTTTTTTTTGCCACAGTACATTTTCCCCTTATAAGGATTTTGTTTACGAATATTACAGGAAATAACACATTTTAGTTACTTTCTGAAAAATGCAGGAGTTTACATATTGATATTCGGTTACTTTCTGCACTTGAATTAAAAATCAGGTTCCAATTTAAAAAAAAACGGGGACATAATAAACAGCAAATTGGGATGATGGGATGATTGGCTGCAATGCTCAGTACACTTTTCACACACATACATAATTTTCCGTTATGCTTGATACTAAGTTGCAACTACTAAGTTCCAACAAGAAGCTGCAATTGTTTGACTGTTCACTTGCTGATATAAGTATATACAGTTTTATAATGGAATCATAGTAAATTCTATAGAACTACTAGAAAAATAAGTCAAAACATTTGTAGGGCTAGATTACTGATTTAACCCCTCCGTGACAATGGCTGATTTTTGTTCCCCTCCTGACAATCTTTTAACATTTCTGCTGCGCTCGTGTTTAACTAATTTTCTTCTTTCACATTTACTGAACCCACACAAGTTATATGCTGGTTTGTTCACAAATGAGTTCCTTTTGATGTCATTATTTTGATTGTACCATATCATTTACTATACAAACAAGTATAAAATATGTTGCAAAAAATCTTATACTCATCTATAAAAGCTAATGAAAAAAACTAAATAGATTGTATTACTTGTCCTGAGTTTAGAAATAACCAGTGTTTTAATGTTTATTTGCATTTTTATGCATGTTATAGGACAATAATTACAAGTAGCATTTTGCTATTTCAAAAACATTTTTTCCAAATCTGGTAATTCTGCCCCCATGTGCTATTTGGAACATCTTTGAACCTGGCCAATGCAATCAGACCATATATTTTTGAAGACTAGACAACCCAGGGTATTTTAAATGCTAGTATTTTAACTCTACCACCAGTCTTTATCAAACTTTGTATTTTTTAGTATTTTTTTTGCATTTTTTCCCCCACACACATTTTACTTCAGTTGTGAATTTGCAGCTCCTGGTATATGTCATTGTCATGCAACACCCCAATATCTCCTGAGTACAGCGATACCACCCATTCATGGGTTTTCCTTGACCGTTTCAGGGAAAAAAGGCCACATTTGGGGCATGTGCATCATGTCACCATGCCCTATTTGGTACATCTTCAAAGCTGACCAATGCAATTTACCCCATCAAAACATATATTTATAGACACCCCAGAGTATTTCAAATGCTTTCATTTGAACTCTTTCCATGCACACATTTTATCACCAGCCTTTGCCAGATTTGCAGTAGTATTTCTTTTGCGTGTATGTTTCCCACACATGTAATTTAGGTGTGAATTCTCCTAGGTACGAATTCTGCTCCTGGTATATGTCTCTGTCAAACAACACCCCAATATGTTTTCAGCAACTCCTGAAAGTACAGTTCAGATGGTATACCCATGTATAGGATTCAGGGCCGGCCCTAAAATGGAGCCAACTGGGGCAATTGCCCCAGGCGGCACTTTAGAAGGGGCGGCACTTTGCGGAGGAGAGAGAGAGAGGGGGGCCGAGTGGTTTTCGCTTACCCGCTCGGCGCCCCTCTCTCTCTCCTCTGCGGCGAGTCTCCCTGTTCGGTCTCGGTGCCGGCTTGTAATGCTGAGCGCCGGAAGTGGCGTCAATTTCCGGCGCTCAGCATTACAAGCCGGCACCATGGCAGAGCAGGGAGACTCGCCGCAGGACTCTTTAAAGGTAAGTACCGGGGGGGGTAAATAATGGCGTCGGCGAAGTTTAAAATCCTGATAGGATTGTTGGGTTGTTTAGGGGCTAAAAGGCCACATTTGGCAATTGACATGTGCTCATCCTGCCCCCTGTGTTAATTTGACATTGTTGAACCTGGTCAATTCAATTTACCCCATCGAATTTTTTTTTAAAACTAACAACACCCCATTGGCATTTTAGATGCCAGTATTTTAACTCTTCTCCATGCGAGAACTGTTTGAAGATGTAGTGCTAATTTTAGGACTTGCTCATAAAAATAAACATTTATATATACACTCACTTCCCTTTTTTTTTGGTATGCCTTGCTAGTACCTGGCTGGACCCCCTTTTGCCTTCAGAACTGCCTTAATTCTTCATGGCATACTTTTTACAAGGAAACATTCCTCAGTTGGTACAGATTTGTCGGCTGCACATCTATGATGCGAATCTCCCGTCCCGCTACATCCCAAAGGTGCTCTATTGGATTGAGATTTGGTGACTGTGGAAGTCATTGGAGTACAGTGAACTCATTGTCATTGTTTAAAAAAAAAAGTTTGAGATGATGTGAGCTTTGTGACATGGTGCATTATCCTGCTGGAAGTAGCCATCAGAAGAACATCCAAGAACATGTCCCCCACACCATTACAACACCACCAGCCTGAATCATGGTGTAACGTTCACCCTTCGCTGTATGGACTTGGTTAAACTTTGTGCCATTCATTTTACGTTTCCAGCCACTAGTGGCCGCCCTTGCCATTCAGAACCACTCAGACTGGTTATCAGGTCCAGCTGCAGTTGATCTCATGATCAGGACAGCCTTTATAAACCAGCCCAGCCCTGCAGTCTGGGCCTTGACATTGAAGTTAGAGGACTACCTGTTTGGGTCCTGATTTGGTCCTACTTTGGTTCCTGCCTTGTTCCAGTACCTGCCTTGTTCCAGTACCTGCCGTGTTTCTGAGTTGCGGCCAGCGCCCCACTAAGTCGAGTGCCCCGCAAGTGGGCTTCCTGCCGTGTGTGCCCCGCAAGTGGGCTTTCAGCCGTGTGTGCCCCAACCGGAGGGCAACCTGCCGTGTGCCCTGGAAGAGGGCTTCTAGCCGTGCCGTGTGCCCTGGAAGAGGGCTTCTAGCCGTGCCGTGTGCCCCTGTTGCCTGCCCCCGCCCAAGTGGGCTTCCAGCCGCTGTGCTGCCCGCAATGCGCGCTCCAGCCGTGTGTGCCCCGCAAGTGGCTTCCAGCCTGTGTGTGCGCCCACAAGTGGGCTTCCAGCCGCTGTGCTGCCCCAACGAGGCGCCAACCTGCCGTGTGCCCTGGAAGAGGGCTTTCTAAGCCGCTTGCCGTGCCGTGCCCTGGAAGAGCGCTTCTAGCCGTGCCGTGTGCCCCCATCCCGAGGGCATTCCTGCCGTGTTGGCCCCTCAAGTGCCGGCTTTCCAGCCGTGTTGTGCCCCCGCAAGTGCGGCTTCCAGCCCGAAGATTTGTTGCTCCGCCGCAATGAGGCTTCCAGCCGTGTGCCTGCCCCACCAAGTGGGCTTCCAGCCCGTGTTGCCCCACAAGTGGCTTCCAGCCGTTGTGCCCAACCGGGAGGGCAACCGCCGTGTGCCCTGGAAGAGGGCTTCTAGTCGTGTGCCCTGCAAGAGGGCTTCTAGCCGTGCCGGGTGCCCCATCCCGAGGGCTTCCTGCCGTGTCTGCCCCATCCCAAGGGCTTCCTGCGTGTGTGCCCCATCCCGAGGGCTTCCTGCCGTGTGTGCCCCATCCCGAGGGCTTTCCGACGCCTGTCTGTACCGACCCCAAGCCATCATGCATCGTGGGGTACCTGGGCTCCTTATCAACCTGTGTCCTCGGTTCGTGACACATGGATACAAGGCAGGATGGATCTTCGCTTTCATGTTGTTTACGCCAAAGTCTGACCCTGCCATCTAAATGTTGCAGCTGCAATTGAGACTCATCAGACCAGGGAACGTTCTTCCAGTGTTCCATTGTCCTGACGGGAGTGGCACCCGGTGTGGCCTTCTGCTCCTGTAGCCCGTCTGCTTCAAGGTTTGACGTGTTGTGCGCTCAGAGATAGTATTCTGCATACCTTGGTTGTAACGTGTGGTTATTTGAGTTACTGTTGCAGTTCTCTCCAAACGAACCCAGTAGATATAGACAGACTCCCCTAATAAATTTATATTTTTATTACTTCCGGAGTTTGTCTATATCTAATGGGTTCGGTTGGTGAGAAATGCAACATATCAGATTGGAGGATCCATTCAAGACACAGAAAGGGTTTTTATACCCCCCCTGAACATCCTTTGCACATAGTGGATGTGCATGAAATCTTGTGAGTGCATCCTTTTTCATTTCATTCTATAAATTTGAAACCAACCATATTACCCTATTGGTTGTGTCTCTTCTGTTTTCAGACACCATACAACATTTTATGAGATGCAAGAATATTTTCCTGGCATATAGTGGCAGTACACATGGGTGTTGCTCTTCCTTAGGGACAAGGATCTGAAATACAAAGTTAAAACCCTCCCCTTCCTTAACTCCTCCTCTTCCTTACCCATAAGACCACACCGGACCAAACACAGCCAGTTCTTCCTTGTCCCTTGTCAGGGACGGACATGTAGTTCGGTGGGGCACACGGGTTGTGTCCAGGGGGATCCCTCCTCCAATTGCTCCCCGGGTGGTGAGCAGAGTGAGGTAGGAACATCCGCATCCGCATCGGCGGATGTTATGGAACAGAATAAGAATTCTCTCTTCAGGCCGGCAAGGGAAGGAGCAGTAGCACAGCGGTGGAACGCACACCCAGGAGGCGTTGCTTTCCGCCGAAGATCTGATCGTGTTACAGAGCATGCGCGGATCCGATCTTCAGGGCACAAAATTTAAGCTGTGCAGTCCAGTCTGACAGCAGTGGGGCTTGTCGGTACTGGATATCCGTGGCACCAACCCCCCACACGGATTGAGGCCTTTTTAAGGTATGATTAATTTATCTTAATCTTAAAGCCTCTGCCCTGTAACATTGTTTTTTCTAAAAGATTAAGGCTCCTTTTAAGTCCAAATATGTTTTGTGCACCCCCTTGCCGGACGGCTGAATAAAGGAGTTAGGCAATCCTTGCTCAGCTTAATTGCTCAAGACATGCAGTTTTTGGGCGTTGGCTTCTAGACAACCTTGCACATAACCATTCAAGACTGCGTCTGTTTTTGCTTTGGAACCCAAGTTTGATAGTCTCATTCACGTTGGTTCCTGAATCTGTTGTCCTATGGCCATAATCTCGGTAGCTAAACAGGCTTAGGCCTGGTTAATTTCCACCGGGGAATACCAGGTGTTAAAATCTATTAATTCAGGCTCATCTTGTGAGGAGTCAGAGGAGGACATAATTACCCTTCCTCCACAAGAGCTTTGGAAATTTTATAAGATCTCTCCAGGTGATTACAAGAGGTAATCTGTGAGAAGCATCCAAAGGATTTTGCATGTTGCCTAAGAGTTGCCTAAGTATGTTCCAATCCTCAGCATTCCAGTGCAAGTAGCATTGTTTAGCGCTTCAGTGGCTAGAGCTCTAGGCATCTGGTAACAGGCATTAGGCCTACGGCCATACCACCCTGTATGCACTTGATCTCGTCTGATCTCAGAAGCCAAGCAGGGTTGGGCTTGGTTAGCACTTGGATGGGAGTACTTCCTGTCGAGGGAACCGGATACAGAAGTATCTAACCAATTTAGGAAATCGAGCCTTTTATAATTGTCGTGTCTGCCAAAAGAATCAGTGGCCAGGACAGCATCTATGTCGGCCTTGTTTGTTTTAACATTTTGTAAGGCATAAGCTGGTTAGACAATTGGATCCTGAGGATCATTGCAGACGGAAATAATTTTAAGCAATAAATGCATTGTCACTAAGTATGGAACAAAGTGCGGACGATTTGCCTTTAAATGGCCAACACAAGCCACATTCTTGTGAAACAGTATCACTCACATCATCACTGATATCGTCTTGTTTCTCAAGCCAGTTAGTGAATGTTAAAGAGTTGCCAGAGAAGCTGTCCAGTTCAGCTGTCTTAAACCTGCAGACGTGGGATGTCTAAAAATTTGTCTCAGGTGCAACCCTTCTATAAGAATGTTTACTCCAGGCTGTTCCTGGTCACGAACAAGTTGATTTCAGGGTGACCATGGACCTGAAGGATGCTCATGTGCATGTGCCTATTGCAGTTGCATCCAGTAAATTCCTCAGGCTCTCTATAAAGAATGGGCCGAGAATTCTCCATTTCCAGTTTGAGTCTCTCAACTTTCAGAGAATAAGGTATCAGGGTCATCCCATCCCTGGACGACCGGCTCATCGAATCCATTTCAGCTCCGGCCTTCGTTCTCATTAAGATGGCATTGTTTCCCCATTGGCAGAGCACAGGATAAGAAGACCAGATGGAACAGGAGGTGCCCGGATTAAACACCAGGCCTTTTCAACGTTTTTATTAGGAGCATAATTTTGTAGACAAAGCCAGGACAAAAGGTTTCAGTAACATCCTAAGATCCTAGGCTAATTCTGATGGAATTGGTGGTCGGCTGCAATGGTTCATACAGATATGTTTTGATCATAAAAGTCCAACCTTATTTTTTTCTAAGTATGCAGTTCTTGCAGCTGATAGTGGTCTCCTCCTCCTTATGGCTCTTTATTCCAGATCAAAGATCAGAAAAGTAAGAAAGGTTGTGTCAGCTTTGCAACAAAATCATACCTGGCCCTTTAGAAAAGCTATGAGCATCTTGGGCATTCTGACGACTTGTATCCCTGCAGTAAGCTGCTCCAAGGCACTGTGGCAAGATGGCCCAGTTACAATCAAACTCCCAACACCAACAGAATAAAAGCAAAATGTGGTTTATTGTAGCTTTCTTTGAGGTCCACAGTATTGCGCCTCACAGTGTAAATAAAAAAAAACAAAAACAAAAAAAAAACAAAGAAACAAATCCTACTCCATCTTGGAGACTACCTATACTAA
>VKOC01001193.1:0-43138 GCA_009364415.1 Spea multiplicata | reverse complement strand
GGCAAAAGGGCCACATTTGGGGCATGCACATTTTTCAATGCTGAACTTTGGCATTTGGGGATCCACTGCCCATGCCCTATTTGGTACATCTTTGAGCCGGCCATTTCAGTGTGCCCAATAAACCCATATATTTTTGAAAACTAGACACCCCAGGGTATTTCAAATGCTAGTATTTTAACTCTTTCCATGCACCATATATACCACCAGTCTTTGTCAAACTTTGTGGTAGTCATTTTTTTGCATTTGGTTTTCCACACACATTTTACTTCAGGTATAAATTAAAAAAGTTCTCGTATATGTCACTATCATAAAACACCCCAATATGTGTTCAGCAACATCTCCTGAGTACAGCGATACCTCACATGAATGATTTTGCCTCGCTGTTTTGGGGCAAAAGGGCCACATTTGGGGCATGCGCATTTTTCAATGTTGAACTTTGGCATTTGGGGATCCACTGCCCATGCCCTATTTGGTACATCTTTGAGCCGGGCCATTTCAGTGTGCCCAACAAAGCCATATATTTTTCAAAACTAGACACCACAGGGTATTTTAAATGCTGGTATTTTAACTCTTTGCATGCACACATTTTACCACCAGCATTTTTTCAAAGTTTGCAGTAGTATTTTTGTGTGTGTATTTTTCCCACACACACCTACTTTATGTATGAATTTACAGCTCCTGGTATATGCCGCTGTCACACCACACCCCATAATGTGTTCAGCAACATCTCCTGAGTGCAGTGATACCCCACATGCATGGGTGTGTCATTTTTTGGGAGAACTAAAAGGCCACATTTGGTACGTGTGCATTTTTCTAATTGGAAATTAGATGTGTGGCCATCCTTCCCCCCGTGTTAATTGGGACGTTGTTGAACCTGGCCCATTCAATTTACCCCATCAAATCCTACATTTTTTAAAAGTAGACACCCCACGGGCATTTAATATGCCAGTATTTTAACTCTTTCCATGCGAGAATTGTTTTAAGCTAATATGCTAATTTTAGGACTTGCTCACAAAAATATATTTTTTATATATATTTTATTTATTTTTTATTTTTTTAACATTTTTTTTTAACATTTTTTTCAACTTGGAGGTTCCCCTGATAGTGACATCAGTGGCAAATGATTTTTACATTTTTACTAGTTTTTTACTATTTTTTTTCTAATTATTATTAATTTTATTTTATTTTTTAATTTATTTTTACTAATCACACTGTGATTAGAAAGCTGGGCTCCATTGACTTGCATGGTGAATGCAGTACCTGTATTCAACCTGCAAGTGGAGCCAAAGTTCTCTAGATGGTCTGGACCATCTAGCGAACTTTTAAAATTTGTGGTTCCTGTTACAGGACGGCGGCCATCTTCCTTGATGGCGAAGACTGCCGGCAGCTGCGGCTGTGACCGCTCTCCGGAGCGGTCACAGCCCAACAAAAGGGTAGTGTTTGGTGTCGCTGGATGCCTCCTGATCGAGGCATTCCAGCGACACCATTTAAGTTTAGGAGGCGATCGTCGATCGCCTCCTAAACGCTTTTAAAACGGGCGTCCGCCGCCATACAAAGTATGGCGGATGTTGACGCCCCGTGGAGGGGCCAGAGATGGCCCCTTCGTTCCGATCGTGGCGTTGCTGAATGCCTCGAGGTCGAGGCATTCAGCAACGTTTTTTGGGTGCAGAAAGCGAAAACAGATCGCTTTCTGCACCCGTTTAATGACGTGCCGGTCCTGGCACGTCAATTGTCATAAAGCACATGCTTTTGCGTGTCGTGCCAGGACCGGCAATTGTCATCAAGGGGTTAAACCCTAAAGGTTTTACCCTAAAGGACATTTTGTCACACAACATATAATGAGCATACCGAGTTTAAAATGAGACATCTCCATTTGCATTTATCTAGATAACAAAACACACAACATGTTAAACTCATGCCAGTTCAGTCTATAGGAGTATTGAAATAACAAAATGTACTGTGACGGACTCGTCCCTTTAGACACACCGCTGTGGATCTTATACAGCCCAACCCCCCGTTCCCCTGGAACCCAGTTTCTATGTTATACCCCTTTTTCCTATTTCCCCGACCCAGAAGCTGCCCTCTGCCGCCAACACCGCCAGGCCCAGTACCAGGACACACAGGTTTTACTTTTGGAACCTCTGGGGGCTAGAATATCCTCCTGCCCCACTATGTGTACCAGACAGGATTATCTCCACAGGGTGCCCAGGGCTCCTGTCTGACTATCGGTGGAAAATATCAGAGGCTAATCCCGTTATCTCCCCTATTGTTACCGGGAGATCTGAATCCCCCAGCTAAAGGGGGCGATTATGTTACTCAGACGTCTCATTCTGTATGTTGATTACATGGATATATATACCTGTGCCTGTGTACAATAAAGCGTTCTTAATGTTATACCCTACACTGAGCCTCGGCTAGTGACTGGGAAACCGGGGAAAGTGTGTTGTCCCAGGCTAAGGGAGCATAAGATAGCGGAGGTAGTCGGTCGGACTAGCCAGCTCCGTTACATGTACAAACACTAAGTATAAATGTATCCCATTCATTCACAAAATGCTCCACGGTACCGGCAGTGATCAACTCTATAGGCAGTGAATTACACAGCTTTAGATGCCCTCATCATCTGTTTAAATTATAATCATGGATGCTCTAATCATTCTAATATCTACCTGCGATTTTCTCAAGAAGGTCTATTTTGTGTAAATAAATCAATTTTAACTAGCAAATTTTAAACACGTTACTCTGAAACATCACAAGGGCTCTCAAACCCACCATCCTGAGTGAGGTTCCTTGTAAGATTCAGAAAATGCATTCAAACTCATTTGGACTATTTTGTTAGATCTGCAAGCAAGTCAATTAATTCATATTTTGGGTTATTATATATTTTTCCTCTAGGGAAACCAAAGATTTTAAGCTTGCAAGAGCAGGGCCCTCTTCTCCTTTGCACCAGTTTGTTATTCTATGTGTTATGTGTTTATAAAATGTTCTATGAATGTAACAGCGCTGCGGAATCGACCGGCGCTTTATAAATAAATGTAATGTAATGTTAACACGCATGTGATACTGTTGATTAATAATTTTGTATATCATGTAAATTGTACGTGTCTGAAAATGATTTAGTATAATGCCAGTGCCTACAAATACAAATTTTTTATTTTTTTTTAGTCGGGTACAAAAGTAAAATAATTTTCTAAGGGATTTAAGAGTAAATGCATTGCACACAAAGAGGAAAAATGATATAGTCCCAATTGTCCAAGAGAAGAGAATATGGAGTCTTAGTAGGAGGTGATGCCTTTATTGGTCCAACACAGAAAATTATGTAAAATCACCATATTTAGGGTCTACTAAAGAATCACTATTACATAAAAAAATAGGTGTTAACACACTTACCTGGAAGGCCCTTCTCCCACATGGACTTGTCACATGTGTCACTGAACGCTGGTCAACCAAATCCAAGGCATATAAGGCTGTAGGCCCGAATATGAATTTCAGCCTGAAAAAACAATACTTATGACACAATAAAACTGAAAACAGCAGTAACATCATATAAACTGTGAAGAGTGCCGACCAGGAGGATTTATTGTGCAGGAAAGCTAGGAGTGACTAAAGGGCACCTTCCCTGCTAAATATACCATTCATAATCCTTCCACTAGAACTTGTCATTATAATGTAACACAAAAGCAATCACTGATATGTTGTTGCTATGTGAAATGGGAAAAAAAGGTTCTGAAAAGCATCATTATTTTTAATGCTAGAAATAATATATATGTGCATTTATTGAAAATTGTTTTATCCACCTATCCTTGAACGCTTCAGGTTACTTTTCCTATATTTTAACTGCCCACCTTTACGCAGTTACCCCTAAAAAGCTCAATAATAACAACAATTCTGTGGATACAATTATCTGATACTGTAAGAATGGGTCTGTTTTGTTGAGCTTTCCGTTTACTGAAGCTGTACTGTACGTGTATTGCTCTGCTCCGCGTTACAGTACTGCTTATTGTCTCTGTTTTTACAAAAAGTTGTTTATTGATAATAACATAAAAAAACTTAAATGTTCTGAGGACTAACCATATCAAATATAAATTTGGTAATTCCCAATGAAGCCTATGGTAACAGAAAACTTGAATATCTAGATCCTGTTAAGAAAGCACTGTTTTGGCTAAATGAAAAAAATTAACTAGTTGAAGATGAACAAAGAGCAGACCTTTTTTTAGTTTACTCTTTCAAATAGATTGTTCTGTATTATTATTTATACTGTCTATCCATGGCTGAGGGTTTTATCCATTTAACATTACGTTCAAGGTTTATTCACAACACACTGCTGTTACAATTAATGTAATAAAAACTGGGAGAGTAATATAATGAATATAATCTTGATACACTGAATTATTTTTTTCTCTCTATGGCAGATGGGTTTTATTATATTTTAAGTAAGTATGTGTAAACTATTTTATTTTATTGTATTAATGGCTATTACAAAAATATTTTACTATTCAAGGGTGAACAGCTTGTCTGGTTTATTATCATAAATAGTAGATTGACACTATTGACAATATTATTAAGCAATGTGGAACACATTTTTAAGGTTTACTTATAGCAAGGGTTTATACATATATATATATATATATACACACATATACATTTACACATACACTTACATAATGCACATATCTGCAAGTAAAAGCAAACTATTTTGTACTGCTGTTTATTATACACATATTCTTAAGGGTGTTTGGCTTCTTGGGTAGATATTTACAGATATTCACTAGGGGGCTTTTTATATTGTGTGTAACTGCAAACTACTTTACTTATTCTACAGCATTGGTGGTTAATACACAAATATACTTCTATTCAAGAGTGAACAGCTTGTACTGTTTAAAAATTAGGAAAGCTTTCGGATCCCAACAAAAATCCCAAACTAAGGTTAGATATTGTCCAAACAAACATATTGCAAATATATTTGCAAAGGAAAAAGCCTCTCAAAAAACAAAAATGGAGGTCTTGGGTCTCTTTAAAACAGGAATGTTGGCCCAAAATTGAAAAATCATTAATAAAGGTGAAGACAGTTGACAAATCGTCTGGATATCGCAGAAAAAAGTCTTAAGAAGAGGCTAATAATAGATGTGCAAACGTGCCAAAAAGATTCAGAAAAAAATTGGCCCTTTCATTTGAGGCAACAAATTTCGTTCCCTCCCCATACGGTTTGGCCAAAAATTTAAGGGCATTTTTGATTTACGAATTAAATTCATTGGCCCGTGCCCACATTCACACTCATTCTCTCTCTCACGCACTCTAAATATTCTCCTACCTTCTCTGCCAACAACTTCCGTTTCTGCTGACCACTTTCACTTCTGCTCTCTGAGTTTTCTCTCTGCGGGGACAACACGGCGAGAACTTCCGCCCAAATGGCGGTGATGTCATCTGCTGATCCTCCAATCGTCATTTTGCCATAGCTTGAACTGAGGGCAAGCATCATCATATTGTTCTCAGTACAAATTATCACAAAATGATGGAGCTTTTGGCAACGTCCTTTGCCCCAATTGGAAGATCAGGAAGAGGATGTCACAGCCAGCATCTCCATTTTGGCGTTAGTTCACAAAGGGTTATATCTCAAGAGATGTGGATGAAGATAGCAGAGAACAGAAGATGCAGAGCTTGAAAGAGGTCGGCAAAAGCGTGTTTGAGTTAGAGAGCCTGTGGCTTTCGGATGAAAATTCTGAGATTTTGCTTCCTTTTAGTCTGACTCATGAGGGGTCTGGCCTTGTATTCAGTGCTTCACACGAATTGCCGTATTTACCAAATTTCAGAACGTTTGCAATTCATACGAATCCGAATGCATAGGTATAGTTATTAATAAAAAACTTGTACAATACTGTACAGTTGAAGTGTTGGAGGAAGATCAAGAGAAAGTTTATGTAACAATCTTAGACTTTGTAGAGATACACACCCTGGAAAACAAATGATGTTATGTCTAAATGACATTAGTTCTATTGATGCTCTGATAATCCCGCAATCTCTAAGTGGTATAAAGATCTAGGGGTAGTTATTTCTCAGAGGGACTGGCTGAACTCCATCAGAAGGACCAACCAGACAATTCACTGTTTCACTATTTTTGAAAATCAATTTAAACTTATGAAACAATGGTATTTGGTATCCACTAAAATCGCCATTATGTTCCCTCTAAGTTCCAACTTATACTAAAGATGCGACACTCAGGTGGGTAGCTTTGTTCATACTTGGTGTAAGAGTAAAGTGGTTTAGGACATTACAAATAAACTCCTAGAAAAAATGGGCGAAATTTATTTAGAAAAAGTCCTGAGACTACATTACTACATCTTAAATGGCCTGTTATATCTAACTATTAATCACTGTTGGTTTTCCATTCTTTTGTAGCCAATAAATGATGGATTACCCTTAACTGGAAAAATAAATCTCACTTTACTTGGAACAAACTAAAAAAACAAACAGTATTTCAATGTAAAATGAAGAAAAGATGGGTTTACGTCATTCCTGATCCATGGAACAATTTACATAGATACAAGACCATTGAGCATACAAGGCTTAACAATGGTTTTTCTAGGCCTTCATTTCTACAGGATTGTAATAATAAAAATAGATTGGATTGATGAACAAAAAACATACTGAATTTTTGGGAACTTTTAGCTTTTAAACCTGATTTTTTTTCATGACCAAAAGTAACTTGGTTATCAAATGTTTCCATGCTTTTGTGTAGAAAATAAGATGAGTACTCACCCTAAGAGATGTTCGTCAGAGACTAAAAAAAAAAAAAATAAAATTATAAATTTTCAAAATATATGGAATCACAAGTATTTGGATGATCACTAACTTAAAAAGCATACTCCTGCACATGATCTCCAGAGGAGAATACAAACAAGACAATAAGGCCTAGGCTACATGGCTTTTTATCCCATCCTTAAAGGGACAGCCATCATTTGCACTTTAATGTATATGACCGCTGTAGAGTCCCTCTACATTTTCTGTGTGCTCCATTTTACAAATGTAATGGGGAGATTTGGCACATTTCACCCATTTGCCCCTTTTCAAGATATATACCATATGCTGCATATGCGGGTGTAGTGGTCTGTGTCTCTGCAGGGAACTCTCCCAGCAGGGCAGGACACAGCAGAGGCGCAACTCACTTCCAAAAGTGGTCTATTGGCAATCCATCAGGTAACATCCAGGACCAACCTGGAGACTTCTCACACTAGCCTCTCTTCTAGGTTCAAAACTGCAGCACTTGCAGCGCTGCAGCTCCTGCTTGTGCAATACCTGCAGAATTTTAAAGGCTTGACTCCCCGTCCTGGTTTGGATGACTTAAACCCTACCAGTGAAATGTCTCAGGTAAAAGCTTTAATTTTATTTCCTTTTTTGAAGAATGCGTTGTTAAGTACTCAGTACTTAAACATGCATTCTTCATTAGAGAAGGTGGCATGAACATCAGACTGATCCTTTAAGACATCCCCACCCTAAGTCATCTTATCATTTTCCCCACTTTTCTTCCTTTGCACAAAGATTTCTATATTTTGTTCTCAGAATGTCCTCCCTTTCTTAACCTAAGTATATGATACACACATATAGGTCAAATGTTGAGAAATAGTATCGTCTCACATTGCAATGTATAATTATTTTGCATTTATTATATTTTTTTCCTCATCTGTACTATGAAAACTATGAAACAAAACAAGTTTGAACAGTACAAATAGCAGACAACTTGGGAAAATGGTATTTATCTGCCATCAAATTCTATGTCTATAAGTTAAAGTTCATACGCTAATTAAACCATCAGTTTTTGTATTGTAATATGATAAACCTTACAACTCTCAGATATATGACCATAAGTATCTTGACACACCTCCTAATGACCGAGTTAAGTTGTTTTAGACACACCTACTGCTAACAGGTGTATAAAATCAAGCACATAAGCAGCCACCATCATAAACAAGCACTAGCATTAAAATGGGTCGTACTGAAGAGCTCAGTGACTTTAAATGTGGCACTGTCATAGGATGTCATCTTTGCAACAAGCACATCTGTCCTAGTCCACCGTAAGTACTGTTATTGTGGAGTACTCTCAGAGTAACAGCTCAGCCACTAAGTGTTAGACCACGCACACTCACAGAGCAGGGCTCTGCAAACGTGTGAAGGTCGTCTGTCCTCGGAATCATCACTCACTACAGAGTGCCAAGCCAAAGATCACTAGGTACAAGTGCAAGTGCTTGTTGTAGTGTAAGAACACCCCCACAGGAGTGTGGAGCAGTGGAAACGTGTTCTCTAGAGTTGTGAATAGCACTTCACTATCTGGACGTCTACTGTAAAGTTTGGTAAAGGAGGAATAATGGTCTAGGTCTGTTTGTGATGGTTTGCGGTAGACCCACTAGTTTTCAGTGAAGAGTAATGTTAATGCTACAGCATACAAAGGTATTTTGGACAATGCTATGTTTCCAACTTTGTGGTTACATTTTGGGGAAGGTCTGTATTCCAGCATGACTGTGACCCAGTGCACAAAGCAAGGACTATAAAGACATGGTTGGATATGTTTGGTGTAGAAGAACTTGACTGAGCCACACAGATTTTAATGGAGATTGAGAGCTAGACCTTCTCACCCAACATCAGTGCCTCACAAATTATTTTTTGGCTTAAGAAAAAAAAAAGAAAAAAAAGAGTAAATAGCAATGCCTACCTCATCTCAAAAATACTAAGATGATATGTGATGTGACAAATTAAAAATTGATGTGTGAAAAAGCAAACAAATTTTATATAAACCACTCTTGTTTCAATGCTTACTGCTTCAAACATATTTTATAAAATGTGCTTGCGACATTTTATATACAAAAAGGTTTTCATATATCAGTATTAAAACTATTAGAAGTACAAACAATAGCATATCTGCAGGGTGAACATTAGACATAACAACTTGAAGCATTACAAATGATCCTAACACCAATGCCCTTTAAACAATATTGGCAGCTTGAACAGCTACTCCGCGATGCAGGCTTCCCCAAACAATTATATATTTGATGTTTAGTACACTACATTACGTTCCTAGAAACGATGTCTTCCACATGAGCTTTATTTGCCTATCATTCTGCCGTGAAGAACCGAATGCTGTGTTTTCCTTTTGATTATAAACCAATTACTAGCATGGTGTCATCCTAACACTGGTACCAAGTCAGAAGAACATCAAACAAGCTCCATGACAGGTAGGATAGGTGTTAATGCACTCTGTTTTGGTTTGTTTTCCATCAATATCACCCACACATATTCATATGCTAGTAGAAGCAGGCACAAGAACACTTAAACATCTATTAATCTGAAGGGCACAGTCTGACTTTCCACTTTATCAATACACACAACAATCAATTAAAAACTGCCTTTGGAATATAGCTAATTGTTTAGGTTGAGATAGAACTCTATATTTTCTAAGGCACAGTAACGAGCATCTGAAACCCAAGGAAATTAATTTACGATGAGCTGGGAGGCCATCTGTAGTGTGACAGTTTGTGTCCACTCAAGAAACTCCTTTGAGCCCTAAGTTGCTCACACCATCCAGGCAACATGGGTTTCAGTTTTTTATAATAAAAAAATAAAATATGACTTAAGTGTAAGGAAAACTTAATGTTAGAACCAACTCAGATCAGCCTTTCATAACATGAAAATTAACACATACGCATGTTCATAGACAAGGGATACCAGCAATGTTCCCTCTAATTTTTCTTAGGTGGTGTGCACAGAAAATTTCCCTTGTGCAAAAATTTTCCCAGAGCCAAAATTTTGTGCTCACAATATGCTTCTGCAAATGTTACATTTAAATTGTTATTCTATATTTTTGGTACAGCTCGCTCATGGTTAATAACACTACATTATAGTGTGATAATGTAGTATTAGTTACACAGCAGTATTACTTACTGTAATGTTTTTTTAAAGGTGAAATTCTCACTGCATAAGTAAATTATGAGCGAATCACGAGCAGAGGCTCCAGGCCGCATAAAGGATAAGAAAAGAATTTGGAAAAACTGTTGTCCGCAGGGGCGTACCTAAAGTATTTTGCACCTGGGGCGGATCCTGTACGTGGGACCCCCACATACACTTTAAAACTGCATTGCTTCTATCACTAGGCAAACATTGACAGGGGTACAGCATAACTGTTATCATTATTTACTAAGGCAGACATTGACGGTGGTACAACATAACACCTATCACTATATACTGAGGCAGACATTGACGGTGTTACAGCATAACTGCTATCATTATATACTGAGGAAAACATTGACAGGGTACAGCATAACTTGCTATCACTATATACTGAGGCAAACATTGAAGGTGGTACAGCATAACTGCTATCACTATATACTGAGGCAAACATTGAAGGTGGTACAGCAGAACATCTATCACTATATACAGAGGCACACATTAACCGTGGTGCAACATAACACCTCTCACTATACAATGAGACAGACAATGACAATAATGCAGCATAGCCCCAATCACTATATACTAAGCCAAACATTGATGTGGTGTAGGCCTACCACTTTAGTGTCTGGCCAAGTATATATATATATATATATATATATATATATATATACTATATATAAAGTCCAAAAATGATGAAAGTCTGTACTATATATAAAGTCCTGATGAAAGTCTGTAATAAACAAGACTGAAACGTTGACTTGAAATACGAAGTTGTTTGTGTGGTTATTTGCAAAGTCCCTGGAGTGCCGGTAACTATTTTTGGACTTTATATTATTTACTGCTACAGCTATTTGGCACCGGGCAGAAACTTGGCATTTGGAGTGCAATTTTTAATTTTGGACTTTATATACTATATAAATCTATATAGAGATGCACAGAAATGAAAATTCTGGACCCGAAAATTTTGCATTCACTTGACTGAAACTGAAAATGACCCTCCCACACACCTTTAAAAACAAAAAAAAACAAACACTTTTATTAAAAGTAACACACCAAAATTAGACAAACAAAATCCATAACAAAATATATATATGATATATTATATATAATTAACAGCAACACACTCACTATTATGCCCAGGTTTAGCATGTACTGGTTTGCTTGGCAATGATAGGAGTGGGATTGCCGCTTAGCAATCATATACATATATATATATATTAATATTGTTATCAAATGTTTCTGTCCAATTTTGGTGTGTTACCTACTTTTAATAAAGGTGTGGTTAACACACCAAAATTGAACAAAAAAATATATAATTGCTAACAGCAACCTCACTCCTATCATACTCAGGCAGCCAGTACATGCTGGAACCTGAGCATGATAGGAATATGATTACAGCCTCCCTATGCCATGCTATCCCCCCCCACACACTTACACATCCATGCTATCACATACACACACACAAACACACACTCATTCACAAACATTCAGTTTAAACTACAGCATAACACCCATCACTCTCACACACTTACTAATTCACTCTCACCTTTTCTCTGTCACTTTTCCTCCTCTTCGTTCTTCCTCTTCTGTGTCCTCTCCTTCCAGTGCAGTGGAAGCGGTGGGCGTGGCTTCAGTGCTGTGTGCCGGGATATGACATCAAATCCCGACGCACAGCATCAGTTGCAGCGTGCATCGCAAGGGAGCAGGATCGGAGGTCTGCATTAACAGACCTCCCGCTCCCTTGATTTTTTTTAAGACGGTTAGAGGGATTAGCTCCCAACCAAGATTAGCTCCCAACTGAGCTTGCTCCTCTAGCGGCGGACATTACTGTCCGTCTCTGGAGGGGTGCCGTGCGCACAACCAGTAGCGGACAGCCCCCCTTCAGTACGCTACTGGTTGTGCGCACAATTTTTGTTCATGTGCGCTCCCTCTGAAAGCTATGTGTGCTACAAGCGCACAGCTTAGAGGGAACACTGGATACCAGGGACCCCGCTTCCCTTTTCTCCAGACAGGGGAGCAACGTTTGGCCGTGCCTACTCCTCGCACACTCCCCTTCGTACTCCACACCTACTTAGGTCTGCCTGGGACTAACCTTGCCCATATGACAGCAGGCGCCACCCCTCAGAAAGCTATGCCTCCACAAGTGGTTGAGCCCAAGGTGAGATCCTAGTGACACGTTTCAGCCAAACCTTTGGTCACTTTGTGTGCTGGCTAAAAAGCTAATATTTATTCCTATCATTCGTTTTAGACTAAAAATTCTACTACTATGAAAAACATCACTTTAAATAAGAAAAATTTAGGAAAATGAAAGCATTAAAGAGTCATATTTAAGTACACCTCCAGGGAGATTGGTTGCTAAACTAAATCACTTGTCAAAAAAGATGAGACATTTTACCTGTTGTCGTGGCAACAGTACAGCTTGACATTATACACACAGTTCTCTGCATCATACGAACAATTAGATGTCTTAACATCAATAAATTAGATCCCATACTGCTTTTTGGGATGTAAGCCTTTTTTCATTTGTGGTCATATGGCCGAGCTTGTAAAATAATGTAGGACATAAACATTATCGAAATTTCAAAAATGTAATGAAACCAATCCTGGCTGTAAATATTTGTGTCTCATAATTCACTGCCTGATTAAGCAGGTTATTCCTATGGTCATTATGTGCTTACTTTAACTGGTTTGGTTGATCATACTAAGATTAGATCTTATTTTCTCCAATTCCAGCAATACAACTGAAAGCCGACAGTAACTTCCTTGACATTACATCATCGTGTCGGGTTACATTGAGCCCAAGACATTATTCTATTGAAGATGAACAGGGCTGTGGTTTTCCTGGCAAATACATGGGGTGATGTTTCTCAGCAGCTCAAAGGAAACAGATAAAAAAATATATAATCTCCAGTCAATGTGGTTGGCACAAAAACTGAAGTTTTCTTTGTACGTATGACTTTCAAAAACAAAAACGAACACTGAGGACCACTGAAGAAGTAGTTATGACATAAACCTTTAGCTGTGGAAGGGATTCACAGTAACCTTTTAATCATTTTATTCATGTTCGTGCTAATGCACGTGAAATACTCTAGCTTTCTCTCTAGCTCTGAGCTGATTAAATACTTGAAGCTGAACTAGTAACATGTGAAGACAAACATAAGCTTTGGAAAGAGAGAAGGCACAATTTTCCATTGGGGCATCTATGAAGGGTATGGTACTTAAACTGCCCAATCTCATCTAATGTAGCAATAAAAAGGGAGATTTTTCTGAATGAAAACACTCTCCCGAGAGATTACTTATTATTTGAAGCTGATATAGCTATTAACATGATGATGACGACCAGGATCATAATTACTGCTGAAGCTACAGTTGCAATAATAAAAAAAAAAAAATAACTTTGTGTTTCAGTAAACAGAAGGGTAAAGGAAAAACAAACAAGTAATTCCCCACAAAAGGGGTTTGGCACTCTCTGCAATACAAAAATTCCTTCATCTAAGGTAATGTTCCACCATATGTTCCCATAAAAAAAATTAAAAAAAATATAATATATATATATATCTTACAATATATATGTTTTAAAATGTTTTTAAAAATGTAATGGCAAATAATATAGTATCGATAATAATTATAAAGCACTTATAAATACATTTTTGGAAACATTAATTCATAAACTGATAAATTCAATACATTAGATTATTAACATGTATCAAAAAGTAGCTTGATTTACTAATTGCTAAATAGATTGTAACCTAAAAATACATGCCTAACACCATACAGTAACACACTAATGCACACGTATGCTAACAGCATACACTCATACACAAACATACACTCTGACTGGCATATACACACTTACTCTAACACTCAGCATGCACGCACGTACGCACGCATGCACACACAAACTAAGTGGCATTATGCATGCCTAACCTAGTGACTAACACTACAGTACAATACACACACTCACTCTAGCACTATACAGAGACTATGCATATACACACACTATTTAGACATACACCTAATGGTGAGACTCGAACCACGGAGGAGGCGCAGAGCTGCGGGTAGGTGATTTTATTTACTTTTACAAAGTGAGTATGCATTATTTTCAGCAAAGCTGCCTAGGGCATTAAACAGTCACTTAAACATTACACATGTATATTTAAAGTAAATATGAACTACAAAAATAACAGCACATGCACTAAGAAGCATCTTACCACAACATTTACATGTTGCATGAGGTGTTTAGGTTCCATCACTAGAGAAACAATTATACTAAAGAGGAGGAAAACATATGCAAGTCATAAACAAACACAGAACTTGCATGAAAGGAAGCCTGAATGTAGAGACATAATTCTCAGGCATTAACCCCTTAATGACAAAGCCCGTACATGTACAGGCTCAAAATGCATTGTTTTCAATGGGTTCTGGGACCGCCCATTGTCCTTAAGGGGTTAACATTTGCACAATGAACCTAAGGGACACCACAGTCACAAATATGAAATAAATACATTATTATTTAGTGATTTACACAACACCTTCATATTCCCCAGCCCTGTACAATGGGAAAACAGGACATAACAAGTAGTGCAACACATAACAATATTAACTTACAGAAACAAAAAAGTAAGAAGGGATCTGCTCAAGGAAGTGTTTAAGCCTTTCTGTTCCATGTTTTAAAAATAGTAGAAATATAATGTATTTTATACATATGTTTATTCTTTTGTAGGACAATAGTAACCTTTCAAACAAGGATATAAACCTTAACACATGTTTATTCATCTAGATACATACTGCAATCTAGGCAACACCCTGCACTCATCCAACCCTCCCGCAGTTTCCTGATTTCTGAATATAACGGTATATACCAATTTTCCCCAATTTTTTTACCATTGTATATATCGGTTCACTCAATAGACACATGTGATTAACATAAGCAATATACTGTATATGTATTAGAAAAAGGTGTACAGCTGTGGAGCAGACATAATTACCCTTCCATATTAAGTTACCACTCTGGTAGTTAGTTAAGTTGCTAATTAGTGCCGAGTAGTTAATGCTTTGTATGGGTGGGTAAGGAAGAGAGATAACTTCTTATTAATTAGATAGGCAATAAACTGTGACACGTGTCATATAATGTATGGCCAATATTTTTGTGTCGTATGGATCATTTTCCAAAGAAAAATAATCAAAAATCTAGACTTCTGCAGCGATAATGTGATCACATGTTTACCAGGCCATTTCTCTGATGTAACAAGAGCTGTTCTAAACAATAATGCCGGTGAAACTAACAATATGACATAACTAGAATAACAAAAGAGGCTGATTATGGATGAAAAATGATTACCGCTTAACACATTAAATGATTATACAGTTATGGATACAATTTCATATTCTGTTTTCTAAAACTGTGATCAATTTTGTTAAAAATACAAGCTAGAATGAAGGTCGGCAGAAAGTACTTGCTCCAATATCCGTATTTCAAACATAGGCTGAGTTCTTCTTGATCTTCTATAATTAAGCACTCAATTAAGTATATGTCATGTGTTGTTGCTCATCTGAGGTTGTACTTATCTAATTTTTAGAACTGCTAAGGAACAGATGATTGTTATGTCCTGAAGAATTAAAAAAGGGTGTACTTTAGTTTTAACGATTATAAATTATGCAATAACTTTAACCATTTTAGTACCTTAACCTGTGGCAATGAGCACATTAGGACATACAGGTCTTTCTAGACCCTGCTTGGCTCCCCCTTGCTCCATCTGCTGGCTGATCACAGTTATTGTAACAGATCAAGAGGAGAGGGAGAAAAATAGTTTCTCCCTTCCCACAAAATGGAAAATTAAATTAAACTAAATGGAGAGAAAAAAATGAAATAAAAAAAAATAATTGGAAAGCTAGCGATGTCATGGCATCACTGGCATAAAAATGTATGAGAGACCCCCAATAGATCTCAAGCCTTACTACAAAAACCAAAAAACTACGAAGATAATAAAACAAATACAATTTATTAGCCCTTTCACTCTAAGTAATTTTAAAAAAAATCACCCCGCCAAAACACTTAAGCAAATAGTATTAAATAAATATGTAACATGGGGTAATATGCATGTGCTTCTCTGGAACATAAAAAAATACGTATGTGGGGTATGACTAGGAGATAATCAGGAGATGTTACTGAACATAAATTGGGTCATTGTTCAACTGTGGCATTTACAAAATAGAATAAAATATAAGCAAGATTGCAAAAGAAATTCTATTTTAGTATAAGTTTTTATCTATTACCACTAATAATTGTGTTTTTCTGTATTTCTATGATGCATGGAAAAGGGGGGGGTCATATTGTAAAAATGACAAAAAATAAGTTCGTCCTTCAGTTATTGAAAAAAATAATTCAATTATAATTAACATTTGTACATACAGAATGAGCTGAGACTCCACAGCAATTTTTCCAGTATTAAAAAAGTATTATAACCCTTCATACAAAAGGAAGACTCTAATGGTAGATAATATAAAGAACCTTAATAAAAACTTACTTTGTAGGGTTTCTTGGTAAGTCTGCTTTATTTCTCGAAGGAGAGCTTCTGCAACTGAAGGTAAAACGACTTCCATCTTCTGTAAAATACATCAACAACATCTGAATAACAAGAGACTTGCAACATTCTACAGCTTTATTGCCTTTTTTCATAAAAATAATAGAAGAAAAAAAAAACAGGAAAAGAGAAATTCACTAAACTTGTTAAACGTAATACTTGCAAGATGAGCGGGGAAGCTGGGAGCTATGGTCTCTCATTCTCCAGGCTGGGAGTGGATAACAGTGTGTATGTCTTATGTGTTCCAAGATAGCTTTTTCATTACTTTATTTTCAATACTATTCTTTAAATAAACCATTCCATAACTTTATTGTTCTCACAACTGTCACAATGCTGTTTATTTCTTGTAAAATTAATTTACGCCAATGTACATACGCCGATTGTTCCAGTTCTATAATTATTATTCAACTAATACCAGTGCACATATGATGACAATGCACCTAAACCTCTTAAACAGACCAAACTGCACTCAGAAACACTGCCGTGAGGCTGCGGCTTCATCCCCGTTATTTCGTAAACAGAAACCACTTGCGCTTTTATACTTAGGCTTATTTTATACTATTTGTTATAATACAGATACCATTCACGGAACACGTACAAATACTTCCGGGATTTAATCCCATAGCAACCACTGACATGATTCACTGGTGTATGCTAATGCTTATTGGCTACTTCATATCATGTGATCGGTACTAGATATTTGCATTGACTTCTGGGAATTGTTGTTCTGTTGTATTATTATGGTCTTTCCGCGGTTTATAGAACAATACGAAAGCGCGTATCCTGGTCAGGCGGGTTAGTTTACCGTTCTACGGTTTACTTTTCCAGCTTGTTGCCTGTTGGTATTGATCCACCAATCTCTATCCCAGCTTCAACCCCCCGGGACGGGGTTTAGACTATTTTTACTATATGTCTGTTAACCCCTTGGTGTCACATGGGTTTACCCCTAGGACCTTTTTTTGTTTTGCCATGTTTAGCACATTTGTGTTGTTTTAGAAAACTAGACACCCCAGGGTATTTCAAATGCTAGTATTTAAAAACATTCTAAGCACAAATTCTACCATCACCCTATGTCAAAATTTGCGGTAGTGATTTAATCACACAAAAATACTACCACAAACTTTGACAAAGGCTGGGGGTAGGATTAGTGCATGGGAACTATTAAAGTACCCAGGAATGTCCAGTATATATATATATATATATACTGGAACATTCCTGGGACTTTAATTAGATATTATTATATATATATGTGTATATATATATATGGTATGGTATATATATATATATCTAAAACTGTTTTAATGGGTAAATTGAATAGTCCAGCTTCAAAGATGTCCCAAATAAGACATGGGCTCAGCATAGGGGCGTAGTATGTGGCACCCCCCTCCCCCCAGACACACAAAAAAATAATGTTGGCAAGAATGTTTATTTCACAAATTTGTAACCTGTATGTTAACTGGAAAAAAGACTAGACATCTGAAAAAATAAATGATTAACATGAATAAAAACATTTAAACAAATAGCATTTACTGAACAGATATGGTACAGCATAACGCCTATCACTGTATACTGAGTCAGACATTGATGGTGGTACAGCGTAACTCCCATCACTATACACTAAACCTTACATTCGAGTGGTAGGCCTCTGCCACTAAAACAGCCTGCCTGTGTCATCTCTACCCCTGAAACAGCCTGCCTGTGCCACTTCTGCCCTTTTAGCAGCCTGCCTCTGCCATCCCTGTCCCTGAAACAGTCTGCCTCTGCCACCTCTGCCCTAAAACAGTCTGCCTGTGCCACCTCTGCCCCTGATGCAGCTTGCCTGTGCCACCTCTGCCCTCTAAACAGCTTGCCTGTCACATTTCTGCCCCTAAACACTCACTCATTCATTCACTCACCCATTCGCTCTCCCGCACCCCCTTACCTCTCTTGCAGATTTCACTGGTCCGGGGACCATCCGAGCATCACTGGCGCCGTGCAGACGTCTCTCTTTTTCCGCCCAGGGAAAGTAGGAACCTGGGCTGGAAAAGAGCGTTTCCGCGTACAATGTGCGAGCTCTACATCTCAAAGCCAGGGGCCCATGTTAGGTGGCCGTTGGACCCCATAAACATCTGCTCAGCCAGCCCACTGGGCACCCCCCCTAACAAGTGGCACCCAAGGCGGACCACCCACCTTAGGTACGCTACTGGTGCAGGATTACCAGATGTCAAAATGCCATGATAAAAGACATAAAGGTTTTGTACCGTGTCAGCCGTTGAGACAACAGGAGAAAACTATAGTTAAAATGACACATGCGTCTTTCAATAGGGCGAAAGTGCTTGCTCCATAGAGTGATCACGTAGGACCCCTACATTTGTTGTTGGTGAATGTCTCAACAACACCGTTTGAGCAAAGAAAGCGATAATTGGTCACTTTCTAAGTACGTTTAGCCCTATGACCTGCTAGGGATGTCATTGGTTTTTACACCATAACATAACCAGTACAAATATGTTGATACTGCTCCTCATACTCTTACTCAGACCTAACTGACTACACTAAGAAACACTGCCTTAAGGCTGCAAATAGATACTGTTTTTTTCTTAATTGCACCATCATTCTCACAGTTATCTTTTACCATTTGGTTTTATGCAGATGTCATTCACGGATCAAATAATATATTTTGAACTATTTGTAAAGTATTTTTTGAAGAGGGAGAAATACTGTTTTCCTCTCTCCTTTCACTTTGATCCATACTGCTGCTGATCACTCTGTGAAGGCTCCAGTACCTGAGCTTATCAGAGGTTTCAAGAGGGTCTGGTCAGATCCGACAGTGCAAAACCCATAAGATTACGTCCTTTTGCTCAGGATATGACTCAATTTATGTTCAGCCGCATCCTTTATTACAGTAATACCCCACATACACGCCTTTGTCCACATCTATCCCTTATATTACCCTATATTGTATTTTTTTAATTGTGGCACGTTAAAGCGAGACTGAAGCCATCATGTGCACACCCCATCAAATGAGAGGTCCCTCAAATGTGTTTTCCACGTAGAAGATTTGACTGAAGACATCTCCTTGCAGGTGTTAGAGTGACTTTTCTGTGGGGACTGTCCCCTGACTGAGACAGTCTCTGGTTATTATGTTTCACTGGGAATACCACCTGAATGGTTATTAAACCCAATCTTAAAATCAATTCTGCAAAATCTCCCCATAAGCATTTTCACCTTTCCCTACTGTCCGCCCATTGCTTCTGCAGGAGATGTATTGAACGACACATCTTCTGACACATGATCTACTGTACTTATCTCTAGCCAGCTGTAGCACTATCTCGGCCGGGGGACAGATGGAGGTCTTCTCCTTGAAGAGGGCATATTGAAGTACGCATAATGTGAGACTGGCAGGGACAGTAAACTGTCCGTTTAACACGCTTACAGTGGCACACATTAGATTGGTTTCCTGTATAACTTTTTAATCTGCAAATACCATTACATAAAGTTACAGATCCCCTTCAAAAACACAAGGTATGGTAAAAATGCATAGTCATATACAAAGCAGAATGTTAATGCAACATTGATTATTGAAACTAAAAATAAGACTAACTCAGCATCTCTAGCCCAGTGGTTTTAATATCTCGAAATAAGGATAGATTTTGAAGCCAGGTGCCACTGTCCCATTTTCCTCTCCTAGGGTCCCTTTTTTTTTATAAAAGCTTATCATATGGAGGAGGCTGGCTCTCAAGCCTCTCCAGGGGCCCCAGTGATGGAGGGTTCTGTCACAATATGCACTTCAATTAATATAATAGCCGAGAGGCCCCTTTAAATTTCCACTGTGTCTTTTTTGCAAATGAATGGGGGGATTCTGCATTTTCCTCCTTTGAGCGGCAAGAGTCATCAGAACACAGTGGAGGGCAGCTGCAAAGCTGCAGTGTCGACCTCAGGTTAGTGCCACCTTTGACATTCAGAACACAAATGATATTCACAGCAATCACCACAAAGAATAGCCCACAACACAACCGGACAACTGGAAGTATTTCATTTCCTGTAAGAAAAAGCAAATAATGCAGTTAATAAAGTTTAGCAAATGATCATGAATATCATTGTATTTTAGGATTTCTTATACAATCCAGTGGGGCAATGCCATAAGGGGTTGTAAAAGGCAAGCAGTGTGTTGGTTGTATAGCTAGGGGTATTAGTAGCATAAAGAGGGAGGTGGTTCTGCCACTTTACAGATTTCAGGTCAGGCCTCATCTAGAGTATTGTGTACAGTTCTGGAGGCTTCAATTCCAGAAGGATAGTGGCATCTTGAAGAGAGTTTCGAGTAGAGCCCTGCATTGGACTGTTTTCTTAATCCCGCTCCCGCCAGCTCCTGCTGAATTTCTTACCATTACCACCCACTCTTGTAACGTGCGTGTTCCACTCCTGCCCACTCCCGCAACATATGTGTCCAATCCCGCCGGCATCACAGATACTCATTCATTCACAGATACTCATTCACAGATACACACTCATTCCCTCAATCACGCATACTCGTTAATACACCATCCCCCACACCCTTACCTGAACTGCAGATTACGTTTTGCCGCTCGCAGACTTCCGCAGGGGGCGCTGATTCCCTCTCTGTTGCTCGCACACTGTGCAAATAACTTCTCTTGGCCGCCCAGGGGAAGCAAGAACAGAGTGGAGTCATGTGACGTACATTTTCGGGACTCCGCTGGGTTCCTGCTTCCCCTGGGTGGAACAAGATATGCTGTGTGTGCAAGCAACACGAAGGCAGCCTTGCGGGATTACCGGGACCTGCAGGTATATCATGTGACTGCCCGCTCCCACCCACAACACACGGAATACTGCCAAAACTCACATCCCCCATGCAGTCCTCTAGTAAAGAGGGGGCTAGTAAATATGTGGTTTGCAGGATAAAAAGTGTCAGGAAAGACTAAGGAAACTTAGTTTGTATAGACTGGAGGAAAGAAGAGATAGGGGAGATATTAAACATTTTAAAACTCAAAGGGAATTAATAAAGTACAGGAGGGAGGTTAAATGTAAAGGTGGATAAATGTTAGAAGAAGAGTAATCTAAAACTAAAAGGACAAAGGTTTAGATGTAATTTAAGTTGTATTTGACTGTTGAAAGCCTGAATCTTTACATTAGTACAAATGGGCAGACTAGATGCGGTTCTTATCTGTCATTAAAATTATAGTTTTCTATCATATAAATTGATTGGGGTTTTTTGGAATTATTTTTACATGGAACATATTTTCACAAAATAAACATTTTCAATTGAAAGTATCAAAACATAAAAGCTGCTTCCTGTCTTCTGGTGGGTTCTCATACCTGGAAACTTTAGAGGGTGAGATCAATGCGGGACCTGGGCTAGCCACTCAAGAAATAAGGCTAGTTGTGGACAGGAGGGAGGCTATCCCCAGAAAACTTTACATTTGTGGGAGTTGTCACGGTCAGGACTACTTGCCAAGCCGTGACTGTGTGGAGGGTGTGGGCATGAAGGGGTTAATAGCACCAGGCCTCTGGATTTACTAACTTGACCCCTTAACAAGGCATAAGCTATACCAAATTAACCCCCAAATCCTGCCTGTTTCCCCCCCAGGTAGTCTGCCACCACTCACGATTTTGATACCGGATTCGTGAGAAATCCGAATTAGAACCTTTATCTCTATATATATATCAACCCACCCCGGGCACACAACATATATATATCCTGTAGAACTTAATAACCATACGGTAACGTGTTATCCTCTCTTCAGGTTTGTGGATATCGATACTAGAGCCCAAAGACAGACTTGGATTATGAATATTTTAATAACAAAAATACAAAGATTACACAGTGCCAGAATTACAAAAAACAAGACATACAAAATAAAAATAAAACGGCAAACAGTTCTTAAAAACAAAGGGACTTAAACACAGGACCCTCACTCACGAGTTTCTCCAATAAGTAGGCCTGTGGGAACTCCTTAAGTCCAGATGGTTCTTACGATGTTGTTCCGATCAGAGTAGATCATGGAGTTCTACCTTTTGGTCGCTGCATTGTCCCTAAATCAGACTTTTGCAAGCAAACGCCCCTCTGACCACATGACTGATTATATGACACCATCCCCAAGAATTGGGTCCCATCTTTGATGTGCCAATAAGTTATGGTGGGGTAAAGGTGATGGAAACCCCTCCACTTAAGATAGGAATGGAATTCCTATAACTCAGGGTCCTTATCTGTTAGGCCATGAATCACCACAGGGGTCCTTTGGGAAGATGACACCTCTAGCCAGAACAGATACAAATGCACAAAGGAACAGATTTAAATCAACCTCAGATTAACTCATGGGATGCTCAAACAAAGAAACTAACCACCTCTGCTGGGTTACCATTCCATGCATCCACTAAATTATATGAGTTAATCATGACAGGAGTGGGAGTAGAATTGGTGTATGGTTAAATGTCTATTCTGTTACCTGGAGACCCGGGAAAGCAGGGCTTTGCCTGGAGACTCCAGGTCAAAGCCAAAGAGTTTCTACATTAGAGGAGGACATAAGAGGAGCTATTAATAGAATGTGTATCTACCAAAAAATCCATAACCTATCTTAAAGATTACTTCCGATGAATATTTTAAATATAGATAAAGTTTGATAAATGAAATAGAGTGATTTAATTGATAAATTAAATAGACTGGAAGAAGTGAATCTTTTCCTTTTCCTAGAGTGTCTGTGTTAACATGAAAAGTATAAAGAAAACATGTAATTAAAGTAAAATATGTAGTCAAATAAAATCTTTCTTACCCATTTGATTAAGGTGCTCCACAACATTAATTGTATTCTATAGTATGTTAAGCAAATAAATCTTAGCAGATCTGTCTTTTTTTTCATTTCAAGGAACAACCTATCAAGTTATATATACTTGGAAAGTTTTGGGGTTTGACCCAGAGTCTCTGGGTCAGTTTCTTATTTCTTTGGCTGCCCTATGTGCATCTAGCCACTCCCATGCATGACTAGTCCTGCCTCTGTGCATGAAGCCATTTCTTAAGGAATGTGTGTAATGTCGAAAGAGTGTCTTGTTTCTCCATATTACCTTTAGTATATAGAATGTGAACAGTGGCGGAACTACCGGGGTCGCAGGGGTCGCGACTGCGACCGGGCCCTGGAGTTTTGCCAGTCAGGGGGGCCCAAGGGGTGTCAAGCGGTGAAAACGACCGCTCGGCAACTCTTGGGCCCCCCTGACTGACAGAAGTCCGGGACTCCTCTGCTCGCCGCCGCTGCCCAGAGTGCAGCGTGAGGAGTTTGTCTCGGGTGCCGGCGCTTCACGCAGAGCGCCGGCATATGACGTCATATGCCGGCGCTCAGCAATGAAGCGCCGGCACCCGAGACAAACTCCTCACGCTGCACTCTGGGCAGCGGCAGCGGCTTCGGCGGCTCCCAACAGTTGAAGGTAAGTGACCGGGGAAGGGGGTGAGAGGGTAGATTGTGAGGAGGAGGGGTAGATTGTGAGGAGGAGGGGGAGGGAGGGGTAGATTGTGAGGAGGGGGGAGGGAGAGGGTATATTGTAGGAGGGAGGAGAGGGGAGATTGTGAGAGGGGGGTTAGGGAGGGAGAGGGGAGATTGAGAGAAGGGGGTTAGGGAGGGAGAGGGAGATTGTGAGAAAGGGTTAGGGAGGGAGAGGGGAAGATTGTGAGAAGGGGGGTTTAGGGGGAGATTGTGAGAAGGGGGTTAGGGGGAGAGGGGAGATTGTGAGAAGGGGTTAGGAGGGAGAGGGAAGAATTGTGAGAAAGGGGGTTCGGGAAGGGAGAGGGGAGATTGTGAGAAGGGGGTTAGGGAGGGAGAGGGGAAGATTGTGAAGAAAGGGGGAGTTAGGGAGGAGAGGGGAGATTGTGAAAGGGGGGGTTAGGGAGGGAGGGAGATTTTGTGAGAAAGGGGGTTTTAGGTGGGGAGAGGGGAGATTGTGAGAAGGGGGGTTAGGAGGAGAGGGGGATTGTGAGAAAGGGGGTTAGGGAGGGAAGGGGAGATTGTGAGAAAGGATAGAATGAGGGGGTGGGGGGGGGTGCCCTTAACAGATTTCTCGCACCGGGGCCCTGAGGTTTCTAGTTACGCCCCTGAATGTGAAGATTAATTACTTTGGTCTCCACAATGTGATGAATTCCATCATACAGGGTGCAGCTTATGTTACCACCATCTGACAAACTAAGGTTCTTCAATGATATGGAAAAGTTATTATCCTTCATTTGTTCTTTAAAGACCTCAATCCGGTGCCCCCATTTGCCCCAAAACTGTACTAAATTTGTACGGACAATCAGTTCCACAAGATACATCCTGGTGTCCAAATTCATCCAGACAACAGATGTGTTATTGCACTTGGTCATTGTTCTGGTGTCAAACACACAGGGGAGGATCACATCAAAAGTATGGTATACCACAATTTCTGTGTACTCCAGAATAGATTCATTATTAAAGCCAGTAGGACAGCAACTGCAAGTGACTTGGGAGAAAAATCATAATGTTAGTCTTTAAGAACAGCCATGTAAAAAAACAGTAACTCTTCAAAATGAAACAAATGAAGTGTCCTTCCCTCCACCTTTCATGGTATTATAGACATGGAGTTGTGCCTTACCATATGTGGACATTTTTACTAGGTCCACCATCAAAAGTTACTTCAGTGGCAGGACATAAAAGTCCGTTAATGGTACAAATAGTTATCTGGTGCTCTGTTTTAATGCTTCAGACAGTAGTTGAATCAGAGAGGATGGCCATGTAATATAAGCCTGCTGATTTATAGCGAGTAGAGTGGCAGTGGTTAATTGGGGAATTGTGGCTGCATCAGAATCCCACCCATACCTCATCCTGCACTCACAGTTCTAAACATTTGTTCCAGTAACATTTTAAATATTATGGATATGGTTTTGGGATGGGATTCATTTAAAAAATAAAATGGTTATTAATCTGGGTTTAGTTATAAGGAAAATACTTCATCAGATTGGTGGTCATGTTATGTATGTAAGTCAAGTTATTATGTAAGTAATGTCAAGTATATTCTAAATCAGTAATGCCTAACCTGTGGCATGTGTGCAAGAGGCACTCCAAATGCTCAATTGTGGCACACAGCCATGTTGCACACTGCACAAGGTTTTTTCATACAAGCGCATTCCCACCACAGGAATAAGGAAAGGTAAGAGATGGGGAGAAATGGGAGATATAGATAGTGAGAAAGATGGAAAATGGAAAGAGAAAAAATAGGGGAGAAATAATGAGAAGAGAGATGGGATAGAAAAAGAGAAAGGGGAGATCATGAGAAAGGGGAGAGATAGTGAGAGTAGCAGCACATGGGTACCATAAGCCACAAAGCACCTTGCACCTATGTCTTGCCAATATAAATATATGTAAAAATGTATCTGATGTATGTGTGTTCATGTATGTATGCATGTGTGTCAGTATGTACGTGTATATATGTGTGTGAGTATGTATATGTGTATGCATCTAAGTGAGTGTAAATATATGCTTGTGTGTGTGTTATGGTTTTGTTTTTTTCTGGAAGGCAAAAACAACACTGGCCTATACCAGGGGTAGAACTTAATAACAATATGGTAACGTGTTATCCTCTCTTAGGGTTTGTGGATATCGATACTAGAGCCCAAAGACAGACTTAGATTATGAATATTTTAATAACAAAAAGACAAAGTGTACATAGTGCCACAATTACAAAAAACAAGACATACAAAATAAAACAGCAAACAGTTCTTAAAAACAATGGGACTTAAACACAGGCCCCCCACTCACGAGTTTCTCCGGCTTGTGGAAACCAGATGGTTTCTTATGATGTTGTTCTGATCACAGAATATCATGGAGTTCTGCTTTGAGGTCGCTGCATTGTGCCTAAATCAGACTCTGTTTCAGGCAAACACCCCTCTGACCACATGACCAATTATATGACACCTTTTCCAAGAATTGGTTCCCATCTTTGATGTGCCAATAAGTTATGGTAGGGTAAAGGTGATGGAAACCCCTCCACTTAAGATAGGAATGGAATCCTTATCTGTTAGGCCATGAATCATCACAGGGGTCCTTTGGGAAGATGACACTTCTAGCCAGAACAGATACAGAGGGCATGTACAAAGAAACACATTTAAATCAACCTCAGATTAACTCATGGAATGCTTAAACAAAGAAACCACTTCTGCTGGGTTACCCCTCCATGCGTCCACTACATTATATGAGTTAATCATGACACCTGCTGGGATATCCGATCTCTCCGAAGAGGCACTGATCACAGACACTGTGATCTCTATGCAAGTCTATTGGGACTTGCATGGAGACCACAGTGTAATCAGTCTTGAGGGATCGCAAGGAGGAGAGTGAGAAACCATGTTTCTCACTCTTCTCACATGCTGAAAAAAGAATAAAAAAAAGAAAAAAAAGTGTTAGTGGGTTTTTTAACAATAAAAAAAATCAATAAAATATTACGCCGTGTTATGGTTTATTCAACAAAAAAAAGGCAAAATAGAGAAGCCATGTGTGAAAAACTAAGTACCCCATTACTGCTTCCAATTTAACTGATTATCTGTAACTGATCATTCTACAGTGAGAAAGATTGTTCAAAAAAGTGGAAAACATTCAAGACTATCAGTTGCCAGTCTTGCCAGGAGTGGACGTCCCAGCAAATTCACTGTCAGGTCATGCAATGCGCAAAGAAATTACAAAAAGCCCAAGAGTTACATCTGAGACCCCGCAGCCTCAGTATGGTAAAGTTCATGGCAGTACAATTAGAAAATGACTGACCAAGTATGGTTTGCTTGAAAGGGTTGCCAGGAGAAAGCCTCCTCTCTCAAAAGGTAAAGGCTGTTTATCTCTGTAAGGGCTACATCTAATATTTCCCTCAGAAAATCAACGGATTCTATGTGCATATTTTATCTTCCAAGGCCATGTTCTGGCTATGGGGTTTTTTGTTACTCTTTCACTTCCTGAATTACACCACATATAACATATGTTTCCACTTATGAGAACAGCCTCTTTTTTGACCCAAAAACCTTATCTATATGGTATTAGGGGCTTTTGCCCAGGACCCACCTATCAAAGTGAGGAAAGGAGTCTGGTATAACAATTTTCAGTTTTATACCTAGTTGTATTGATCGCCAAAATGTCTTTCCTCCTCTCATGTCCCACATCAGGAGGTCAGTGTTTGGCTGCCATGTATATGTTACAGGGTATGTAGCCTTAAGTGCAATACATAAAAAGGAGAAAATATGTTTCAGGAAAACTAAAACCACCAAGCAACATTCAGTAAACCATTTTTTTATGTCATTTTGTACCATGTTCTGTTTTAAACAGAAGAAATTCTTCTATTATTAAAAGTGCATTAGTGTCCCCTAGTGGAGACAAGATATTGTTACATTGATTGCTTCCGAGCCAAGGGCCAGTAAATTAGGGTTTTTTGGTTGTTTTTTGCAT
Source organism: Spea multiplicata (assembly GCA_009364415.1). Lineage (NCBI taxonomy): Eukaryota > Metazoa > Chordata > Amphibia > Anura > Pelobatidae > Spea > Spea multiplicata. Next base: position 15,204 of record VKOC01001193.1, on the reverse strand, counting down.
GTTTATTAATAAACAACAAACATGGGACCTGTATATTATGTAACTAGACAAATACATGAAGAAATGTGAAAATAAGCTGCATATGCGACTGAAATGGTTTCAGGAATGCTAATAAACAAAACTGCAAATAGAGAAAGCAATTTCTCTGGAGTCATTGGTGATTTGGGTCAAAAAGTAAATACATAAATGAAAAAAGTACACATCTAAAATGGTGCAGTGCATGTAAATATATGTATAAATAACCCAAAACACCCAGCAGATTTAACCGACCTCTAATGTGGTGGTATTGTATACTCAAAAGAAGAATTTTACAGTATTGACAGTTACACAAATAATTATGGGACACATATAATTTATTGTAAATGCAATAATTTACAGCAAGAGAAATCAGCAAGAGAGCAGTATTTCGTTCTGCCTTTCATTTTAGGTACATTAGCTAGCACAACATAAAAATAATGTGAAGAAAAAGTGACTGTTGGAAAGGGGTCCTTAATTACACAATTGATTAGTGGATACCCAAATCTTCATCTTCAGCAGCGATATCTTCTGGGTACATGTGATCCAAATCAGTGGGCCAAAAAAAAAAAATTTGTAGTGATTATAGAGGGAATATTTTTGCACTTGGTTTTCACTTTTGAGGAAATGTTTTTGTAACCAAAAGCTAATCTTCAGCAGATACTCCAGCGATTATGATGAGGCAACATCATAATGTCTCAAAATGCAGTCTTTAATACCATGTCAGTGCTTTAATATATGCTGTTTTCCATAATTTCTGTAAATGTCTAATTGATAACTAGAACGTTGAGTGCAATGTTGAAGACACAGTGGTCGGCCAAGGAAACTCAAAGCTGATGAAAGACAAAATATGCTTACTTCCCTTTGCAATCAGAAAAGATCTCCAGTGGTGCCATCAGCTTAGCATTGGCAGAAAACAGTGGCACCATGGTACACCCATTTACTGTCCTGAGAATTCTTGTCAGAAGTGGTCTACATTGAAGACTTGCAGCCAAAAAAAACAAGGAATCAAAGTCAATATAGTCAACTATTCACAATAACGCAGGGTTTGCCGGTGCAGAAACATGGCAGCAGATGCTCTGGACTGATGAGGCTGCAGCCGAAGGCAGTTTGGGCAAGAAAGAGTGTTTGCAGGCAATAGTGAAAGATAGTGGAGGTTCCTTGCAAGATTGGGGCTGCATTTCTGCAAATTAGGTTAGAGATTTGGTCAGAACTAATGGTCTTCTCAGTCCAGGGGCGTAACTAGAAACCTCAGGGCCCCGGTGCGAGAATCTGTTAAGGGCCCCCGAGACAGACACCTCACGCTCCCAAAACTGCAGTCTGGGCAGCGCTGAGGCAGGCGGTGGCGGCGGGGAGCAGAGGAGTCCTGGAGTTCTGTCAGGGCGGGCCCAAGAGGGCTGCCGAGCGGTCGTTTTCAGCAACCGCTCGGCACCCCTTTAGCACCCCTGACTGGCAGAACTCCAGGGCCCTGTCGCAGTCCCGACCCCGGTAGTTCCGCCACTGCCTCAGTCCTAAGAAGTACGGGCAGATACTTATCCATCATGCAATGCCATCAGGGAGTCATCTGAGTGGACCCAAATGTATTCAGCAGAATGACAACGACCCCAACATACAGCCAAAGACATACTGTAAAGGAGGGCAAGGATTCCTAAAAGTGATGGTATGACCCCCACAGAGCTCAACACCATCAAGTCTATCTGGAATTACATTAAGAAAAAGAAGCAACTAGGGCTGCATAAATCCAAAGAACTTTGGTTGGTTCTCAAAGATGCTTGAAACAACATACTTGCAGACCTTAAAAAAGTGTGTATCAGTGTACCTAGAAGAATTGATTTAGATTTTTCTTCTGTTCACTCACTTTGCATTTTGTTAAATAAACTATTAACATGTCTATTTTCTGAAAGCATTGTTACTTTACAGCATTTGCTCACACCCAACCAAAACCTTTGCACAGTACTGCATAATAAGCAATGGAATACTGGTGTTAATGTTTGTATCAAGAATCGAGCATAAAGCTTTGAGTGATCTGTTAAAATAAAAAATAAAATTACAGTTTTGTTCTTCCTCATTCCCAATTGTAGATTTCATTTTCTTTCATAATTAAGTGTTGACCTACAAGAAAGAATATTTTTTATTAGTTTTATTATTTACAGATAAGCTTGTAAAGTTTCACAATACAAAAGCAGGCATTTTACCTACACAGATTTTACCATAACTTAGTATATTTACAAAAATGACATTATTTTTTTTATTCCCAGCAGTACAAGAGATATTTTGGTGTACAATTTTGCTCTTAGGCACCAAGGTGCAATTTTTTAAAGCATACCTGTAATAATACGAAAACCAGGACCTGGAGAGCCATAAACGAACGTTCCAAGGATTGACAATATATGCTTCTGATTATGGGGACTGAGTTGCTTCACTGATTTATATATCTAATACATATAATAACATGCAGATATCTTACACAGGTTTATTAGGAAACCCTTGATGGTAAATATAGTTTTGCGACAATAAACTCCTTTTGTTCATACCTGGAAACCTGTGAGATCCAGTGAGCTGGAGCCCACTGCCAGGACTGCAGTGAGCTGTCTAGCCAACATAAGTGGGCAGTCCTGCCATGATCAGTGGGCGGTCCCACCGACATCACAAGAAACACCCACATTTAAAGGGGAAATGGGCAGGGAGTGGGGCGTGTCAGACCCCCTGCTCCCACGGCCTGGATTATTCGGGTGTTGACTAGGTATGCCTATACCACAGCAACCACTGGAATGATCCTATCCAATGTTAAATAATTTGCTCTGGAACTACCCTTCACAAATATGGCCTGAGCAAGTTAGCTGCAGATGACAATTGTGACATTACCAAGTATGCCATTTCTCTCCCACAGACACCTCATCACAAAACTGAGGTTTCTGGAGCATTACTACTTTATCTTATGTAGATACCAGCCCTAGCTATTTGAACATGGAAAAGTGATTATTTATTGTTTTAAATAACACCATCATATTGTACACTGTACAATGGGAAATCAGGTCATAACAAGTAGTGCAATCATAACAATTAGACTTAGAAACAAGAGGTAAGGAGGACCCTGCTAAAACAAGCTTAAATATTAGAAGATGCTCACTATATGTACAGTATGTGCAAAAGACACACTGGGTCTATACAGTACATAGAAGATGAAATGTAAGTGTTTTACCTGTTGTGATTGCAGTATGTCCACTGGTTTGTATTCGGAGGTTTTCGTAATTTTGCGCTAATTAAAGGAATATATTGTAAGTGCAGTTCTATGAAGCATCCTCAAACAAAACTAAAACGTACACCTATTGCTGAGCCTAGCGCAAGCCAATCAAAGTGAGGCACCCAATGTCAGGTACAACAATTATATTTAATTGTTAACTAATTATATTTCCAATATATCTTCTTTTTTTAAATGCCTCAGTTATATAAAAAAAACAAGCATTAGTAACATTCCTTTCCCTGCCACACCTCTAGCCACAAACCAAATCCCATGAAATAAAATTTTCATTAGGAGACTGTGACAGAATGACCTCTCATACAGGGCCCCAAGGTACTCAGAGATGGCTCCAGCCTGGCTGTCAAACAAAGATAGCACAGGCAGGAACTCCATTGTTTAATTAATCCCATCAATAGGATTGCTGCCTGGGCATTAAAGGTTGGGTTGTATACATGTATCTGTTAATTTATGTTAATGCGGTTCTCTGGATATATGAGTCTATGTTTTACGTCAATAAACTGTTCATTCCTGCTGTACTCAGTTCAAAGTAGTTGTGTCTACTTATTGGGTACACATAGCAGGGTTCCAAGGTGCGCATGCTGGCTGGTGCTGGAAGTGATTCCGGGGACAACAGGAGGATACATGTGGGTGATCTCTGGGAGTTACTACAGCTCTCTTGGTGAATCCATTACATTGGTGGCAAGCGGCGGGATTGCTTCCTAGTCTGAGGGACACTTCCTTTGCACTGGGATCTATCTCCAGGAAAGAGAATGGAAGTCAGCTACGCAGAGGTGATCCAGAGGAATTGTACCCGCCTGAAGCCCTGGAGGGAGGTTCTCCACTTGGAAATTAAGTACAAGGGGAAAAGCCTCCCAACCTTTGAGGAAAGATTTTTGCGGATGCCATTCTTGGGGAAGCAGACCAAAGAGGGATGGGTGGCTGAGCTGGAGGTGCTGGTCCAGACAGAGCTGAGGTTGGACGATGAATATGAGGCTCTGCGGTGGTACGCAGCACAGCTGTGCCTGGGGCTGGAGGGTAAAGGTCCCACAGAGGACTATGGCTTCGGTGGCCCGGGATTATTATTGGAAATTATAGAAAAAGATCCCGACTTCGGTAGTGCATCGGAGTGTCGGGAGGAAGACGTCCAGGAGCGAAGGGCAAAGGATATCCCATACGTGCCTGAGCTGTGGGCTGACCTGGATTATTTGGTCACACAAGAATGGGAACTGGAACAGGCATATCAAGAGTTGTTTGACCATGTGCAACAGTATGCCCCAGTGACCATGCATTTCATGGATTTTACTGAGTGGTCACCTGAGGATGTTGACCCAGGAGGGGTGGATGGGACTGCGGTCTCTGCCCCTTAGTCACAGGGATACTGGGCAGGTAAACCAGATCCGCTATCGGAACTATGTGACTGTACACCACAACCGGATCCAGAGATTGTGAATTTAATTGATTTTACATCTGAGGATGTTGGTCCAGGAGGGTTTGCAATTGACTTCCCTTCTCCAGGTCAGAGTGCAGCTGGCCTCTTCCCTCCCTCATCAGACGTCCCTCTACCAGAGGATGGTACAAAACCAGCACTGGGGGACATGTATCCCATACAGGTGGATGAGACTGTGGTTGCCACCTGTGGTCCCCAGAATTGCTGGGCAGCTGGCTCGGATCCCCAACCCTTGATTGAAGGGGCCCCCGCCACCCTGTCATCTCCCCAGCGGCTGAGAAGACTCCAGATAGAAGGTGCAGTTGGCAATTCTCTCCAGCGGCAGTTATATTTTTCGGGAGAGGCAGAGGGCAGGCGGGTGAGTACTGCTCTTTTGTTAAATTGTTTTGAGGAGTACCAATTTGTGGCTGGCAGTGATGGTCCAGATATACAGACTGACTTCAGAGTCAAACAGGGTGGGGTCTTATCAGACGTCAGTCTCCCCCAGAAAAAGGAGATATGTGATGGAGTGTGTGACGGAACTGTCCATCACTGGGGCCCCTGGAGAGGACTGAAAGCAAGCCTGCTACCCGCAGATTATGGACCCTGTCTCCCTGCCCTGGCGAGTGGGACTGTTGTCCTCATCTGGGACCCGAACTCCCCAGTCTCTAAGTGCACCCCAGGACTGGTTAGTGGGACAAGTGCACCCCAGGACTGGTTTGCCAGCCCCTGCATCCACAACTCTAAGAGCGAAGGAGCTGTGCTCCACGACTGAACTGGATGCAGACCCGGTTGGGGTCTAGCCCCAGTTCAGTCTTCTTTTTAAAAGGGGAGATATGTGACAGAATGACCTGTCATACAGGGCCCCAAGGTACTCAGAGATGGCTCCAGCCTGGCTGTTAAAAAAAGATAGCACAGGCTGGAACTCCATTGTTTAATTAATCCCATCAATAGGATTGCTGCCTGGGGATTAAAGGTTGGGTTGTATGCATGTATCTGTTAATTTATGTTAATGCAGTTCTCTGGATATATGAGTCTATGTTTTACGTCAATAAACTGTTCATTCCTGCTGTACTCAGTTCAAGGTAGTTGTGTCTACTTATTGGGTACTCATAGCAGGGTTCCAAGGTGCACATGCTGGCTGGCGCTGGAAGTGATTCCGGGGACAACAGGAGGATACATGTGGGTGATTTCTGGGAGTTACTACATGTCTTTTGGTGAACCCGTTACAGAGACCTTAAATATTAAGAGAGCTTATCCTTGATCATCTTTACAAGGGGTCACACAGTTACGATATTTACCCACCTAACGTCAGCTAGTAGCATTTATGCAATTCACCAGATGGCGCTACCATATAAGAGTATTTACTCTGTAAACACATATTCTTCTTGAATTAATGTCAGTATATTGCAGAACATTCTTAAGCTAATATCTGATTGTAGGTATTGAGTGTCTTGGTTTTACCTATAGATAAGGCCTGTAAAAATTTAGACCTGCTTCAGTTTAGATACAATTGGCCCTATGTCTTGCAGTACTGTGATAATTTAGATATCTTCATTTGCAGCTGCTCCTGCAACATTGCTCATGAGCCTGCACTACTAGATCAGAATGTACATGAGCCTGATAGGCATCAGGTACCACGGTTTGAAGCAAAGGGGTAAATAACTGTCCTAGAGAAAATATTCAGTGCAAACTACCTGTTAAATGTCTTATAATGTCACTGTCTGGACTGTACTGTGTGGGCACTTTCTGCTATTGTAACTGCCTGTGCTGTGCAAGCTTCATTGATGATAGGAAAGAATGAGGGAAACTATGTGTGAATATATATATATATACGTGTGCTCCTAGAGTGAGTAAGAGTATGGTGTTTCAGTATATGTGTTACTGTATGGTGTGACCGTATGTTACTGTATGGCTTTAGAGTGTGTATGTGTAGCCAAGCATGTGTCTGTGTTGGCACTAGCATTGGTGTCAGGACTTACCACGGCACACTCTCTGTAAGTGGCACTCCACTGTACAACTTCTGGCAGGGGCCGATGTCTTCACTCATGGCTGGTTGGCAGACATGCTTGCTGAGAAGAACAGCACCCCAGTACTGTCTCCTTAGAGGTTGAGGAAGATAGGCAGCAGCTGGCAACCATACATATCCCCATGCTACACCTCTTGCTATGAAGGTACAGGGGATTATTGTATTATTGCAAGGGGGTGTAACTCGGGCATGGTTACCTCATTATGACCCCAGCAACCCTATAAATTCCTTTCTTGCTGGGCCTTTTGATTAAATCTTCTAGTTACTTTGTGTGATCATCTGGTTTCTGACCATGCATTACCCTCCTGGTTATCCCTGTTTGCCACCTGCTTTTGATTTTGGCTTGTTTATCTTTATCCAGTCTGCCGTCTGCCCTGTGGCTTGTATTTATGTTATAAGCCGCTTGCTGCCTGCCTTCTGATCTCTGTACAGTTACTGCCACTGTCTAACGGGGTCCTTTTGCCATTACTCCTACTCAATTCTGCCTATTACTTGAGTCAGTAGAGTTTGCAAGTTGTCTACTAGCTGCATACGCAAACCTGACAGCATGCGTGAGTGCTTTTAGCGTGTGTATGTGCCTGTGATTATGTTAGAGTGTGTTTGCATTTATGTTAGTATTTGGTGTTAGCATGTCTGTGTCGGTGGGCATAAGTATATGATGTTTGTGTGGGTATGTGTGTATGTTAGTGTATGGTGTTAGCATGTGTTAGTAGTTGGTGTTAGTTTAAGTGTGTGTGTGTCAATATTTGGGGTTAGTCGGGGGTATGCCCAGGGTTAATTGTAATTAGGAGGGCAAGACATAGTGTTTGGTGTATGGTGTTAGAGTGAATGCATCTTAGAGCAAAATAGCATGTTAGTATGTGCATGTTGCTTTAGTTAAGGTGGGGGGCACACTGCCCCTTAGTGCAGCTAGGAAAGGTGAAACACACCTGTCTGAACACTGGATTTGCTGCAGATAAATAACACTGAGAAAATAGCAAAAGCCATGAAAAACTTTATGCAATATTTCTATTCTTCTGTTTCAAACAGAAAGATAGTCAGCACACATTGCTATGTATCCCACTGACAATAAAACTATGACAAGTATGATACCAAAAAATGGTTCGACCCATTTCATCCAGATTTTAAACTTTCTATTCACTCAGCAGATACATTTAATCAGATAATTTTAGTTAAATATGTTAACTTTAAGTATGTAGTATTACATTTGATGTAACATACATTATAAACATAAAAAAAACAATCATGATATCTAGAATTCACCAGTAAAGTGGAATGTTATTACTTGTCTTACCTCTGCACTTCAAAATGGTAATAACAGCAGCAACCACAACAACAATGCCACCACTGACACATACAGCTAGAATGGTGTGATTTACTGAAATACACAAGTTTAAGACACATAAATGACAAGATATGATAACTTGGCTCATCTAGTCTGCCATGGTTTTCTGGCAGTAACATAGAAACTGACTTTGACTGCAAATCAGAACTGTTTTTTGTGATGCAAAGTCCTTGGTCTTATCTTGGATTCAGGATAGCCAAATCAACCACCCTCTCACTAAGGTAAAACTTCTAGTTTTAGATTATAATCTCATGTTCTATTATTTCTCCTGCTTGGAAAAAAATAGGTTAATAGATCAGCAATATTTTGCTTGCTGTCCTTATAAACTAAGCTGTCTTGCCTGCCCAGTATGCTTGTCTTGTGCCAAGTGGATGAGCACTGCAAACAAATATCAAATATTGAAACATTATAATTAATGCAGTGATCCAAGATATACAGAACTATTGCTGTTTCCAGGTGCGGAAATGCGACCATAAACAACCTCCGCTGCCGGCACGTCTGCACAATGTGCTTTAACAATCTCCCTTGCCGGGACTCCCCCCGTGGGAATTCCCGGCAAGGGAGATTGTTAAAGCACATCGAGCAGACGTGCCGGCAGCAGAGGTTGTTTACGTGCATTGCTGCAGCCCGTGGAAGTGCCAGCAGAAGTGCCGGCACCGGAAGTTGCATACGCGTATTGCGTAGATGTCCCCCACCGGCCCCGCAAGACTCCCGTGCTGGCACTTCCCCGTGAAAAGTGTTGGCAGGGGAGGCTGTCTGAGCGTATCAGAGAGTAGGATGCAGGTCCCCTGCAGCGTTGCGGGGGATCTGTATCCTAACCCTGCTGCCTGCCCGGCGCTCGGAACTGCATGTCCTGTGCGTCAGGTGATACGAATTGCGCATTACCTGCGCTAAACCCCGAAAATAGGCCGCACCCCCACTGTAAAGACTTAAAGTGGGGGGAAAAAGTGCGGCCTATATTCAGGCAAATACAGTAGTATGTTGTTGTAAACATTAATTTCTATTTTTAGAAGGCTGGTGTTAAATAATGCAATGTTAAGTTGGTGAGAGGGATATTTCAACTCACTTCGCCACCAGCTTCATATACAGTAAATAAATCACTTCATGATAATAAGCTAGCTTCCTGAAACTTTACCCGTATACAGTATATAAAATAGTGAAATATACAATTATTACCATAAAACATTACCTTTTGGTCGTGTCTGCAATACCTTTAAATATAGATTTTTGGCTTCCACAGTGTAATTGTTTCCTTTATACAGGGTGCAGCTTATGTTACCACCATCTGACAAATTAAGTCTCTTCAGTAATATGGAAAAGTTCCCGATTTTCATTTGTTCTTTATAGACCTCAATGCGGTGCCCCCATTTGTCCCAAAACTGTACTACGTTCGGCTGGACAACCAGTTCCACAAGATATACCCTGCGGTCCTCATACATCCAGACAACAGATGTGTTATTAAACTTGGTGATTTCCATTGTTTTGTAGTCAAAGACACAGGGCAGCATAACATCATCAGTTTGGTATCCCACAATTTCCCTGTACTCCAGAATAGATTCATTATTGAAACTGTAGCTGCAGGTGACTTGGGAGAAAAAATAATAATGTTAGTGGTGGGAAAAAAAAGTACAAGAAAATGCTTCATTACAAATAAAACATTTTTATAGTGACTGGGATCCTAAAATGGCTTATATGTCAATAAATGCCTTCTAATAACCATACCTAAAAAAAAAACTATGTGTGATATCTATTAAATCTGCCTGCATATTGTTGACCACCTAAAATCACACTGAAATTATTACAGAAAAAATCCAAGTGTGGATTTGCGGTTACAAACACCAGTAAGTACCAGTTTTATTATTATTTTGTATTATTTTACGCAACACCGCGCATATCCATAGCAGCGGATTTCTAAGTGCTTTAATACTGGGGTCTTCAAATAGTAACCAATAGTTCTAATAATGGACTGTAAACAAACCCTTACCTTTCTTAGTACATTTGAGCTTCACAATATAAATTCACACGTATTCAGCTAGAAATGCATCAATGGGGATGCTCGGATTTCAAAGTAGGTTAGGATGGACAAAAGATCAGATCACAAATGTGATGAGAATTTGCACATTTAAACTAAAACACTGAGGGTAATTTAATATATTTTTAGAAACAAAACAAATATTTCTGTACACATGTAGTTCTGCAAATACTCTACAAGATCAAACGGGACACCATGCAATATAAAGATGTGTACAATCCCTCCTTACATGGGTCATCAAAGGTCTCTTTATCACAAAGGTCTCATTATCTCATTATTACAACTGCCTAAACCAGTAAATCACCCAGTATAATATTGGGCAGACTTCTACTCACATTTAAGGGGTCAGGCTAGTACTCTAATGGACCCACAGCTCTCCAAAAAATTATAGCATTACCGACCTATGATCATTTGAAATTGGTCCATACTCACTTGCAATAGCGGAAAAGGTCATAAGAGCTGGAAGCAGGAGGTAATTAACATATGCCATTTTCATATGAATCAAGATGTTGATCAACAATGTATGTGAATGTACTCTGTAAAAACACCAACGAGAAAGAAAAAATAAAAACACAATAAACCCTTTCACAATAGTCGGAACATCCTTGTCACAGGATGAAATCTTTGAGATATGCAGTATGTGTATTTGTCCTCATGGTTTAAGCTGTGTTTTTTTACCCATATGCTAATTAGCACTTTTAACACACACCTCCAACTGTAAAAATAACTAAATGTTCTTATTGAGATATTGATGTTTTTTTAATAGATTTTAGATGAACTTTAGATAATGCCATGGAGAAACATACATTCCTGCTCCTACTCCCAAACTGTGTAATTTACATCATTATGTATTGTTTTATATAGCGCCATCAAATTCCGTAGTGCTGTAGAATGTAACATAACAATATGACGTACAGAAACAACAGATGAGGAGGGCCCTGCTCAAAGGAGCTTACAATCTAGAGGGAGTTAGGGTGTATTACACAATAGGTAAAAGTGCAAAAGTTAGGGATGCACCAGCCACACTAGTGTAACCCTTACGAAAAAATTACTGCAGTTTTTCTGAAGTAATACGTATTGCAGGAGAGGGCCTAGGAAAGGTGAATTTAAGGAATATAAATTCCTTTGGGTCATGTTGTAAACGTCCTTACAGAAATGGGTCTTGAGGGATTTTTTGAAGGATTGAAGGCAGGGGGGAAGACGGAAAGGCCAGGGGAGGGCATTCGAGAGGATAGCGGCAGCCCCTGAGAAATTTTTTAGGCATGCATTAAAGCTAGGAATCAGAGGAGAGGATAGAAGGAGATCATTGGATGAACGCAGAGACCGGTTAGGAATGTATTTAGAGATGAGTGAGGAGATGTAGGGAGGGGAACCGCTGTGAAGGGCTTTGAAAGTAAGAGTGAGGATCTTGAAATAAATCCTGAAGTGCACAGGCAGCCAGTGAAGAGACTGATAGGGGGGAGAGGTGTTAGTGAAGTGACGGGAGAGGAAGATAAGTCTGGCAGCAGCATTCATGGTGGATTGTAGAGGGGTGAGACAGTTAAGAGAAAAAACAGCTAAGACAAAGTTACAATAATCAAGGCGGGAGATGATAAGGGCATGGACAAGAGCCTTAGTGGCATCCTATCTTAGGAAGGGACAGATGCGGGCAATGTTTTTAAGATGGAGACGGCAGTTTTTTGGAGACGGCAGTTTTTTAGAGACAGGCTGAATGTGGGGGGGTGAATGAAAGGTCGGAGTCAACGGTGACACCAAGACAGTGTGCATTTACATAATGCCAACAGAAATAATTTCAGTAAAACTGGTTGGATTCTTCATTTATTGTAGTTCTGGTGGGCCTTGCAGACTGGTTATTTGGAGTTGTAGTCATTGCTGCTACAAATGTTATGGTCACCTGTTCTAAAAAAAATAATCCAACCATTTCACTTTATATCTACTTGCAAGGAACTTAGAGGCCCACCTTGTGTTTTTCTTTAGTTGTTATTTTTAAAGATCATACATATATTTTTTTACATGAGTGTTTATTTCCTTAGGTATTGACAGTTCTCAAGCCTTCCCATACTCTGCAGTGTTTCTGTGTTGCAGAGTTAAAAGGCTTTACTCCCTTTGCCTGATGGCACCTTAGACCATTCAGCAGACATACCATTGGCATGGACAGGTCTAAGCCAATCCTGAACCACTCTGCTAGGCGATTCAAAATAGTTTAGAAAGAGCACATCCAACTTGGATCAGTGTGGTCCAGGTCGCAAGGGCCCCTTTTAAATAATTTTGAACTGGTACACGGAGAGACAAACAGGGGGTTGCATGGGCGTGGATTAAAAGGAGAATCTGCCCTTCATATCCAAGAATCAGCTTTGTATAAAATGAATTCTTCATTATAATTGTGTTGCTTCATAATAATAGTGACCATATATACCTCAAGAAACCCAAACTGTTCAGAAAAATAATGTTGTAGAATTCTAATGAGGTTATTAGATGTTTACTAATAGTGGTAGGTTCCTATATGAAAGTTGTCCCAATTTGATTTGTACAGCCCCAACAGTCTCATGTCCCAACCAATTTTCCAAGAGTTAGGAATTCAGTCAATTTCACATGCCAGGTTACTGGTACAATCTTACACGGCAATGGCTGATGTCCTTGTACTTTTAACAGTTTCACTCATTTGTCATTGTTTTTGTGAAAATAAAATTCTCATGTTCCTCACAGCTTGGGTCTGGACATAGAGGCTTCTTTGTTGCCCTTATAACTTCCAACATTTTTATGTGGCATTAGCATTCTAGTTACAAACTAAATTGTAGAATTTATAGAAGTTTTATTTACATCTGAGCAACTTACTTCAAGTTTTTTTTCTCCCCTGTATATCACAAACACCCTGTTTTAATATAGGCGAATTCATATCTTTACATCCTGAATAGCAGCAGCTTTCATACTGCCTACGAGGGTTACTTGTGATTAGAAGGATTTTTCATGTTTCTTTCCACCTATCTATAATTATGTACCAAAGTTCTTTTTAAGAATAATATTTTTATTGGTGCTTTTGAATGAACAAGTAGATGTTTTCTGTGTCTATACAAATTAACGTGACTGTGAGGACTGCTGAACACTGATACCCAGAAAGCATCCTGAGCTCCCAGAAAAGAGGGACATTAAGGGAGGGGGCAAAAATGGGCCAATGGGAAGCGGTGCAAGAAGTGTGCAAGCAACAATTATTGACCTAAGCAGATGCCAAATGCGGGTTTCAAGGAATGCACTGCCATCACATCTCCCGTACGTGCCGGCCGGTCGGCCGGCCGGCCGGAACGTCTTTTTATAATCCGTAGGCCAGGCGGTACTCGGCTTTCCTCTGGCAGGTGAAGCCACAATGCATGCTCCCAGGCCAGCAGTACGATTTGATTTGCCGCCCGAAACATCAAAAACCGAGTATTAGACGATTATACAAGACAGCATACTGGGTATCCGAAGACTCCATTGGCTCCGTTATGTCACATGACCACTGTCTTGGTCACATGGCAGGGAAAAGAGGAAGTTGTCGCCTGAAAGCAGCATGTTACAGGGCACCGTGCGTTTGTTATGTCGCTCCCTTATAGGAATAAGGGCTTGGCGGGTGCAGGCAGTCCCGGGTGGTCTCGTAGGTCCACAGCGGGCAGTCCGTAGCAGGAATATTGCTTCCTGTTGCAGACACACTTCATTGTTGTGTGTAGATAAATGGAGCAAACATGGCACGTCCAGCGACAGCAGGAAAGGGTCCTTTCTCATCGCTGCCACAGGTGAGCCGGTCCCTTGCTGAGGTTTGGGGGCAGTCTGTTGCGGTACGCCATGCTACTTTGTTCATGCTGGCTTGCTCTTTGTATTTCCGACTCTTTGCCTGTTATATTCACTTCATAATCGAGTAATTGTTACAGTTTATATAATTTCAGCGTTTATTGAAATGAAGCAAACAAAAGTTTTACACCTCATAGTAAAAATATGTAAATGTTGAGTTAACACCCCCCCCTCCTCCAAAAAAAGCTAATGGTAATTTTGTTTAACGGGTGTGGCTGAGGAAGAGTTATGTAATTCAAACTGCTGGTAGATTCGTAGGTGTTAATGTTAAAATGTGAGTTTCCATTGATTTAACCCCTTGACTGCTAACGACGGCATGGTGCCGTCGCTAGCAGTCCCAGTCAGGTGCTAACGACGGCACCATGCAACTTTATTGAATACTGACAATTGTCAGTTAAAGACATATGGGGGCAGACCCCCAACATATACCGTTGGAAAGGTAATCGCCTCACATTTCCAACGGTATAAGGCTAGGTTTCCACTTGGTTTTTTTTGCTAAAAACGCCAATACAGTTACACGGCGTTTTTTTTGTGAAAATGATGTTAGCTGTTCTTCAATAGGAAATCGCACAATGCCATTTCCACTTGGCGTTTTTCTGTTTGGCGTTTTTCAGTCCTCTTTGGCGTTTTCTGCTTTTTGGGCTCTGTGGCAGTTTTTCAAAATCGCAGCATATTGACACTCTGGCGTTTTTTGCAAGGAAATCTTGGCGTTTTTCTCCAATAGAAGTCTATGGGAGAGAAAAAACGCCATGAAAAAGCCATGTGGGTTTTATGCCTTGGCGTTTTTTATGGCGTTTTTCCCACAGTTACAATGCAGAGGATGGACCCAGTATCTGTATGTCCTACGAGAAATAGGCTGGAACCAAACAGTTTCACACAAAACAAAGTTCATATTGAATTTTACACCATTTGGAACAAACATGCCATTACAAACAAACATAGCCGACGCATCAACTGGATCCTGCGCGCCAAAAGCAACAGCAAACAATTTGCACCATCATTTGGGGCCAATCTTCCTAGAGGAGCAGACATTCGGAATAAAGCATGCCTTACAAACCACAGACAAGAGACAAAAGGGTCCGCTGGGGCGTTTAAGTAGAACTCTACCAAGTAAATGACATCAGGAGAGGGCAGATACTTGCCATTTATCCTAATCCCTTTTAGCCGGGTGAAATATCTAACTTGTAAAGGCTGGGGAAACTGCCTAAGGTCAAAAAAGCAATTTCCACAGAAAGGCTAAAACGCCAGAAAAAACTCCAGTGGCAGTTTTCTTGGCGTTTTTCATCAAGAAAAA